>JAFMSR010000012.1:42350957-42493457 GCA_022818135.1 Saxidomus purpurata | reverse complement strand
ACCCTACATTTGGCATATGCTATCTTCACGTCGTTTTAATGAAATGAACATTTGACCAAAGTTAAGACGATACATAGCGAAATTAAATACCAAATTACCCCTAAGCTAACATTAATTATAATCTGGCAAGGTCGGAAAGTGAGTTTTCATGTCGTATCGATGGAATGAACATTTGGTTCAGGTTTCATGAAGATCCTTCGCAGAGTTTAGGAGATATGCAGCCGGCATCCGGGCACCAGAAAGAAGGATATAGAACGAACGAGCGACGGACCCACACACTCGTCTTAGTTGCATCCAGTGCTGTTTGGTGATGGATAAAATGATTGAAAGATATTCCTTGTTCTTTACAAACTAGTTTGTTATCGTTAATTACTGCCTTGCACCGAAGACAACGCATACTCAAGTTTTACTTCTGACATATACAATGTATCAGGGAAGAAACAACGGTTTAATCCAGAAAAGTTTGCTTTATATCATCAAAACTCTTTTAAAGATAAGAAGGTTACTACCCGGGCGATTCAGCTCTATAACATCCAATGGTGCAGTTGACTTTAGGTACTGAAACAGTTTTTGATCATGACAACGGCATGAAAATTAATGCAGCAACTTTTGTTAAAATTTTGTCTTAACACAAGTGATAACTTGTTTTACAATCATAGCTTAATTGAAGTTGTTATTATGACCTAGACAAATAGAAAATCTCCTTACATCTTACCTTGAATATTTTTTAATATTTTAATACATTTTTGGGACACTTACATAGGTCTTGCACAGCTGTCGTGGTAAAGAAGTGTTATTTGACAATACATATAAAAATAATTGAAAATATCAACGTCTTATATAAGAGGTATTAAATGATCTAACATTGTACTCAACTGAGTTTCATGTTAAATAGGAATGTCATAAAATTGAAGCATTTTATAAGTCCTTTATATCTTTATAAAAGTGTGTCGAACATGAATTCAGTAAAATATGTAAAGGACTTGTAAAAAATAGCTCTTCTGCTACATGCAATATACGATGTTAAAAGTTAAAATTGTGCTGTGCTCAAACGCAGATGAGCATTAGAAAAAGTTTTATTGGCATAGTTATTGAATTGCTGTAATCATTAATCAATATTATGATTTATGAAAATAAAAATTTCAGATCTTAATGGTTTTATTAGATCACCTGGCTTTGTGCCAGAGTGAGCTACCAGGATCGCATTCCGTCCGGCGACCGTCGTATGCCGTGCGTCGTACGTCCGTTAACATAAACGACATCTTCTCTGAAACAACTAGGCCAATTATGATATAACTTGGCAGGAATGTTCCTTGCATAAAGTCCTTTCATAGTTGTTCAAATAATATCATTCCTAGCAGAACTCTGGTTGCCATGGCAACGGAAAGAAAAAACTTTAGAAATTTTCTTCTCAGGAACAGGAAGGCCAAGAGATTAGAAATTTAGCATCTAATAACATAACCTAGTAGACCATTACCAAGATTTTTCAAATTATGACCCCCGGAATAAATTGACCCCACCCGGGGTCACTAGTTTTTACATAGACTTATGTAGGAAGAACTTAAAAAAGTTTCTTCTCTGAAACCACAAAGCCTAGAGCTTAGATATTTAGCACGTGGGATTACCTAGTGGACCTCTACAAAGATCGTTAAAATTATAAACCAAGGGTCAAAATTGACCCTGACCAGGGGTCCCTTGCTTTTTACATGCTTATAATGTATCATAGGAAAAACTTGGCATGTGTCATTGCCTAGTGGACCTCTGCTAAGAATGTTCAAATCATGTCTTCCAGGTCAAAATTTACGCTTTCTGCTATTAATGACCTTGTATTATAGCCAATGGTAGCCAGGTGAGCGATGTACGGCCATCTTGGCCCTCTTATTATTAAATAGAAGTCTTTTCAGTTGACTCAAAAGAAATGTCTTGAGATTGGTATTGTAATACTAAAGAGAGTAAAATAAAAACCTATTAACTGAAGTAAACAATTCTGACGTTATTCTATGAACTCGAAAATAAGGTGGGATCTTGAAATTCTGTATGAGATTTGTGACGGAAGATCAGTTACGGCAAAAAGCAGGGTTTGGTTTCACAACGTTCGTATGTACTGAAACAGGTGCATTAGAGTTTCATATTTATGACAGTATGTTACGAAATGATGGATACTTTTAATAGCGATAATTCTTAAGGAAAAAATGTGAACCTTTTTATCTGACAAAGTGATGACCCAATGACCATTATACTAAAATTATATGCAGAAGAAATTGTTCAGTGCTCCTTTGGTTTTATATCTATTACATGAATAATATCATTGCATATATGACGAGTAGTCTCTTTACAATATTACTAATTCTGAATTTTAAAGTTACACAGTCTAGAATATATCGGGCAGTCCGCCTACAACCCTGTAGATCATACCTCATAATTGACCCTGAGACCTTGTGTGCGCGTAAAACATGCTACAAAATAATATATAATGTCAGAAAAATATGTTGTTATTGTACATCTGATTTGTATATATAAGTCAAGGCTACAGTTCATACCATGATTTGCAATTTATTAATGCCAAACATAGCGCCAATGGTGAGAATGGTTGCCGCACAGCATGTGTCACCATAGGATTTATTACAAATATACAGTAGATATCATATTTACATGACTGTAAACAAAGGAAATACGATGTTGTTTTATCAATACACGTGTCATAATCAGGTCTTTGTCTTGTATACTGCAGCAGTTGTTCATACATACACAACGGGGTTATTTGTGTAGCGATTGTCATCAAAATATGTTTTAGAAGAACATGTTGCAAAAATATATGAAACAAATTTTGCCCCCCATTGAGAATGTCTTGGGTTTTCACCTAACGACTTTGACATGTAAATGAGAAATTAAATAGCCGGATGAAATTATTATGAAACTAATACTAAGGGAAATAACTTTAAATAACATCACTGGTAAACATTTCAAATAGAAGAAACTACATGGCTCTAAGAAACCGAGTTAGCAGTTCACGTAAGACTTACTAGTATTTGAAAACTTAAAAACCCTGACAGCTGCAGTGGCAAACAAACTATAAGTGATATTCCTTGGTAAAGCAATAACCAAATCCACGAGGGCGTGACTCGTTCCCCCTGTGTCTATAAACTAGAAACAAAACACCAGTTACTCTATCCTGTATACCATTGGTCATGTTTTGAAGCAATTTCACAGGAATTATCTATCAAGAGTATAAAACATACGTTTATTTCTGAGAAAGCAATACTGCAATAAGATATGGCTCGTCTTTATAGTAAATATTTAAAACCTTCTTTTCGGAAGCCAATGTTTAGTTATTTAACTATTCCTTACATGGCTTATGGTCGTTTGGGAGAACAACACTTTCTATTATGTAGAGCTATGGAGCTTCATTTCCGGAAACTGTTGTCACTGTGGAAGTGTAGCGATCAGAGCCTTCATGGTAACGATATTTGTTATAATACAAGCTTATTATTTTTTCAGATGTTTTGAAAAGTACAGTTTTTTTCAAATGTTTTAATAGCGCAGGCAGCATAACATATATTGCAGTCCTGAGCCTGACTGGTTCATACTTAATGTAACGTGACAGATAATATCAGAAGGTTACACAAACTTTCACATGAAAGAGGATACATTTTCCAGTTAGTTTTAGAAAAAAACATGTGCATTTCATTATTTGCAACATACTAAAACACTAGCTGCAGTATAAACACAAACTACAAATAGAAAATTTTAGGGGTGATCTTTATTTTAAAGTGACCCTACCTTCTAGATAAGACTCGTAAATAGCGAGGTGGATGGGTACATCGCCAATAAAATCATTCGGTAAAAGTTTTAATAAAAACTTGGTCCGACATAAAGAACAGATTAATATTATTTCAGAACAGCAAACTCATTTTAAGCTTTATTCTATCGTGACGCGAGACACTTACGGAATTCCTTTTGAAGGATTTGAAACGATATCAAATACATAAATTAGATGTTTATGTCAAACATTAAGATATGTTATCGTGGATAGGTAGTTTTATCTAAAGTAAGACTTAAGTTTACATAAAGTGTCAGAGATCTCAAAATTCAATTAAGCTGCAAAAACTGCAAATTATCTCAAAACTTTTATGTAATATTTTAAAACGTAAATTTATGAGTTTAAAAGTGCAGTGACATTTTGCCGACAAACGTTGTTTCTAAACCTTTGCATCTACATTTTTGTTTTGTTCAAGCTTTATGTATTATAGTTAAGCAATCAATTCAGTTACATTAATTTATTTTATCATACAGAGAATAACATACCGAGGGTAAAGTAAACAAATCCAATCAGTCAGACTCGCCAAAAGGTCAGGCGACAAGTTATTTTTGTATTTACTTTTTAGTCCGCCTTTTCTGCTCTAAAACACTTGCAAATTGTGTTTGAGGTTGACAATAAAATCTCCAATCTGTTTGGCTTAATTAAGATTTGAACTCAACCCAGTGAGCGGACAATACATGTAGCTACTGTCGTAACTGACAGTTATAATAATTATCATTTTCTTTGATTTAAATTTATGATTTTACTGGCACATCTTTTTCTCTTTTGCTTCGGGGACATATAACAGAAATCAGATTGATTCTAGTTTCAGAGAGAACATTTTGTTTTGGCTTTAAGATACATTGTTTGTTTTGCTTGGCCCTAAAAGATTTGAGTATTCTGAAAAACATACAGCAGACTGGATTTCCCCGGAGTTATATAGATCGTCTTACATTTTGATAGAAAATCAATCAATCAATTGATTAAAGGAGATTAATTACTAATACGTCTTTTATCTTTAAAGCTCATATATCATACTACGATTATGTTGCATTTTTCATATGACGAGGAAGGAAGGACGTTTGTACGATTGTTATTCCATATTAATCACAATAAAGATGAGCGGGCATCGGATAGAAACATCAACCTTTCACAAACTAGCTAGATAGCTTCCTTACATTAAATGCTGTGAGATTACGGCTATATTCAATGCTAAACTTTAGAATATTGAACTTTTGTATTGAAATCGTCGGCTCTTAGACAAATGGAATTCCGTAGATTTATCCGGAGTATATTTCAAAACGATTCAGTGCACATCAATTATGTTTTCAATAGCTACCGATACCCGTTTGTTTTGTGCAAATTGCTTTTGAAATGACCATAATATAAAGGTTTGAAATATGCAGTCATATGCACTGATCATTTTACCCTTCAACTTGTAACATGAACGAAAATACTTAAATTCGTGGCTATATAAGATGCCACACTGGGTTTTGTACAAATGCGAAGTAGTTTTTTATGAACTATATGATATTTATGGACCTCCGTCAATATTCATGCGTAAAATATTTAGGCGGAATACAGCTTTTAAAGCTCGGAAATTGTATGTCAAAGATGACGCCCGCCTTGATTGACCTAAAACCTCTATTTACTAAGGCAAACATCGCTGCTGTAAAGGCTGTGGTGAAAAATATAACCAGTCATCCTGGCAAATCATAAGGCAACGTGCATGCGATTCTGAAGAAATATTAATAGCTGATAATGATATGTGCTAGGGGGATACCTCATTGAGGACCAAAAGAAACAACATATAAAATGTGCCCGGGAACTCCTAAAAACAAACTGTAACATTCTGGTTATTTCTAACTTGCTTACAGGTGACGAGACCTGGGTGTACAAGTTTGAGCCACAGAGAAGTGCTTGTACAAGCAATGGAAACATAAATAACAAGAACGACCATGTTTTGTCAATAGAACCATCAGTACGAAACTAGTTGTACGCCATTGTCCTTTAGAAATCAAATTTCAATGACAAAACTCTTTTATCACTCATTTCACTAAAATACAAGTATAATCATGTGTGATCTGCACTCAGCTTAAAATGAATCACACAGTTGAAAAAAGAAATTAAGATACGCACATTGTCCTATGATATATGTATGAATCTCTGTTTAGATAAGAAAAAAGCCCCAACTAGGTAAATAGGTGCACATTTTAAATATAAATCTGCTACTTAACAATCATTGAATCATTTAAATATAAATAATTTTGAAGTATGTAATTGTCTAACATTCCCCTGATACTGAGTAACAGTTTGTTTACAGTTTTGTTAAATGCCGTCATGGAAACTTTGAAAGACGATATAATATTCCGTTTCTGTCATTAGCGTCAGAAAACTTTGAAAGGAACTTGTAAGAAGAACAACGAGAGGTAAGATACTGTTTACTAAATTATGTGAATATTGTCACTTTAAACAAAGTAAGCTTTGTTCGAAATTTGCTAAAACTGGTTCTTACACAACAGCAACCCTCGGCTGTGTAAGTATGTATTATAGAAATGTATAATGTATCATGTTGTTGTTATATTTGCTACAAAATACTCGGAATTATTAACGTTAATAATAAATGAATTAATAGTTCAGGTCTCATAATGTTGTAAAAAATGTTTTCAACAACGATGCTAAAATGAAAAATAACTGTGTCCTGTTGTTTTAGTTATTCGGTATTCCGGTCATTTGTTTGGGCTAGTAGTCTACCTTACCATCGTTCAATGGAATGACAAGAATTAGATCCCTGTCATCAGTAAAAAACTGCCATCTTTCTCGTATAAAGAGACATGGTCGGGATATGGGCTCGAAGTGACCCTTGACCGATGAGAGATTACAGAGATCTCGAGTCAGCTCCTTTAATCACTCGACCATTGAGGCGGATTTGTCATCATTGCATCATTTAGCTAATTTGAAATTACATTTTCGAAGTTATTCGCCGGGCAGAGATATGAAAAGAGGGAATAATAAAACATGTTATTGTTTACTTTAATATTTATTTGAAGTGAATCCGTTGACAACGTTTATGTCATGCACTGCGCAAGAAAACTAAAGTGGCATTGGTTTCATTTTCTATATATGTATTTTGTAAGGATACACAATTTGTAAGCAAATATTAAGTTTGCCACCCGTCTAGTAGTTCATTGTTCTAACAAATGATTACATCTCCCAAGCTGATGCTTATCATCTGTGTTTTTTTCTATTTTCTGAATATTCTTTCCTTGGTTTGGATAGAAAAGTTTAATTGAATTCAGTCTATTTCACAACAACATACGTGTCCTTATCTATATTATGTGTTAACACTTTACCACCGTTAAAATTCATCTAGAATTAAACGCATAACAGTCCATATTTAACAACAATATCCATAATTTAACCATCGTTAAAATTCACCAAGTGTTGAAAGTAAGTGTCGCAAAATGGAAATCAACCTGTTCTGATTTGCTTGAAAATTAATTCAGTTAGATTGGCAACGGTCTAAGGAAGTTAATACCTATCTCTACATGTTAATTTAAAAATACTCACACATCATATCAACTAATTATTTTTGAGCAGACATCTCGATGTTGTTTATATTTCTGATCACCAGCTTTCAGTGTATACTATTATGTAACTCTTAACAAACAGAATGAAACAAAACTAGATTGAATTGAATATTGAACACCATAATGTTGACAGTAGACTGTCACTTGGGGCTACAGTGATACATTTTGGATGTTATGTTTATGTACACAAATTGTTAACCATTTTCCTATATTTTAGACATGAAGATTACATCAGTAACCATCTTGATTATTTCTTGCGTGTTAGCGAGCCTGATTTTGCAAGGTAAACGTTTAAACGGTGGCGAGTATTTGTTACTTTCTTCCAGCCATAAGAAATTTATTAACAGCATATATTTATTAACTAGTTTTTGATAACCCTTCTTGTTATTATGGAAAAATTGAAAAACTTAAAATAGCCAATGCGATGCCTTGTTCACCATATCCATTACATAGTTCTTTGTATGATCGTTTCAGGCGACGGTGCATCGACTGTTGCAACAGTAAAAACGGCGTCAAAAACGGCGATTACGACAGCGCCTCCAGGTGGCGGCACTGCATGTAAGAAGTGATTCTTTCAAAACTGTATTGAACAGTAGTTATGAGAGTTTCTGTTCTGTCCAACTTCCGAATCCGTAATAGGTTCAATTATTACTTTTTTTACAAAAGAAACTACTGTGGTATTACAAAATAATACCTCTCCGCTAGATTGTTGAATTACATGTTTTTAGTCATTCTGAACACGCGCCGATATCGTTTTACCAGTTCTTATTTGGTTAATATAATACATTATAACGAAGGCAACCTGAAAAGACAATATAACTTATAATGTTTCCTAATGAATAACTTTGAATTAGTATGGCTAGAATGTCGAACGTTTAATAACACATTCAGGTTCGATATGTTTGAACAAAGTTGTTAGAAAGTCATTTGGGCTTAGAAAATATATATAGCAAATCAATATAGAAATCACTTGATGATAAGCATAACTTATACACATAGTATTTAGGATGTGCTCATTTAGCTTTGGGATATCAGGTTGAATAGATATTGCAGAAATGAAGATTGGTACCATGGACATGAAATTACGTATTGTAAACATTTTATCTAAAACAGCGAACATCAAATAAAAGTTAAAACTCAAAGCACTAGAAGCAGAGAAAGACTGAACCGTCATACATTAATTTGCTAAGCAGAACATTTCAACAACTGTTCATGGAAATCTTTCAAAGTGTTCAGGAGGTATGGAAATTAACTTACGGACTGACATACCTCATACAAACAAAGTTTGTTACAATTTTGCCTCTCTTTTTTCAGCCTGTTTTGTCGTGAACAGTATTGTTATGGTTCTAGCTGGAGCAGTGGCGATGTTATACAACATGAATTGAAGTCTGAGTACACAATTTGTAAAAAGACTGTAATGTTGGTGTTGTTATCTCAGTCGTGAGACGTCAAACATTGGTAAACTATGACGAAAACAGGCTTTGCTTGTTTTCTGAAATCAAATAAACCATTATGTATAATAAAATGTTGATTAATTATAATCAAATTTGGTGTAACTCTTTTTTATTCAAATAAAATATCCAAATTCTTTCTGGTGGTTCAGTACTTTGAAACGGTAAACCGTCTAAATTTTAGTCCCCAAGTGTTCTTTTTCTATGACAGCAAACTATCTGTATCAGTTACAGTAGTCAGACTGTCTTAATTCTGTCTGCAATGCAGTCGTTTGACTCTTGTAGGACAACTACATGTACTGAACATGTGTTACTTGACCTTTCAATTTTCCTGTTAATTTATACATTATTTAAAGTCATATGTAAGCCATTAACTTAAATAAGCTCTACCAGAAATAATTTGGATTTCAGTATGCCATGACCTTTAAACTCCAAGAGTGACCTTGACCTTTGAGGTAAGGACATGGGTCTTGCATGAAACATGTTGTCTTAATATGGTTAACATTTGTACCATATGATTTTAAAATCCCTTCATGCATGACAAATTTACAGCCTGCACACAACTAAATGGAATACCATACACTGGGGGAGACGTTACTAAAATTGGCAGTTGTGTCACTATTTTTTTGTTCTCTGTATTGTTCTTTTTAGCCACATAAAAACAAAAATAATATCAAACAGGGAATGCCACGTACCAAAAACGCAGCCTCCCCAAAACGAGCCCCACAGCACCCAGAAGTGCACACCACCAACACAAACACACACACACACACACACACACACACACACACGCACACACACACGACATAAAATAGGCACATAACCAAAACGCAATGAATGATTTCAAAGAGAATTTACTGTTACCTATTGCTGCCATAGCAACTTAAGTTCAACTTTTAGGGCACATACAGATAGACAGACAGTGGGAATTTAATGGGCATAAAATGCCTATTTTAATAAGAACTGTTAGGAACACATTTAAAAATTCTTGTATATTAAATATGTTCTAAATACAATATGACCTTTGTTGACAATTTTTTTTAAAGATTTACCACTTGGTTGCCTTTGCATTGAATTCTATGAACAACTTTGGAATAACTTTATGCAAGGAATATACTCATTACGGTGAAGTTTATTTACAATGGTTCAGTGGTTTTAGAGGAGATGTTTGAAAGCCATTGTGAACGCTTTTTATTACAACTTAATTTCCTGAATTTTGAGAATTAAATATTTACAAATATATGTACCTCTTTAAAGTCCTTTTGAGTCATTTTCTTTTAAATCTCCCACTCATTTTGTCTATTATCCTCAGGGACCATCCTACTGTACTGCCTCAATGCCTCCTGGCTCCAAGACTTCCCTTCAGTATAGCTGATCTCTGAAATGTTTTTTTAAAAGGTATCTAAAATTGAATTATGCGCATTTTTTTCAAGTAAAAATCCAGCTGAAATCTTTACTGGGAGAGACAATTTAAAAAAAAACTGCATGCAGGAGTTGCTTTCCTTCCACTGCCAAAATCTAGACTAACAACAACAAAAATACAAGGGAGTTCACTGTGAAGAAAGGAACTATTATTTTATTTGTCCAATTCTTTTATTTCTAAAGCTCCAATTTCAAATTCTTATGCGGCATTATCATAAATTTAACACATTTAAATGCACAGCAACCAAAAATTGCTTTTACAAAACTGTCACCAAAACTTTGTGCAGTAAGATGCGCATAATGTCACTTTGAACAACTAATTATAGAGATTCAATTGATATTTTGAAAGACCAAATGGCCCTTACTTGTTCAATATAAACATCAGTGAGGGCATACAAAGCAACTTAACTTATTACAAAATATTACCTGTATTAAAGTATAGGTGAAACAAAATACTTAAACAAAATGTTTAGAATAGACTTGATTTTAATTAAGTTGTATTTAAAACCAAGTTAAATAAGGTAAAGGTTCATTTTTTTAAAATTTCAATTATTAAGTATTGTTAAATGTTCCATAAAGTATTTTTATTTCATAATTTATTGAGAGTTTACTTACTTTAATTAACTTAAGGCATGCTGAACATGTTCCTGTGAACATGTGTCCTCTCTATTTGGTGTGTAATTAGAATAGGGCACCCAGAATGTATTGGCAAGGTTTTTATGTCAGCCAGTTTAGCCATGATCTGAAATATAAAAGCAAAACAGTTTGCTATGCACTAGAACTTTCACTGAAACTGATTATTATCCCCCTTAGTGGCTTGGATACAGTAATGGAGAGATACATATATAAAGGAATGTTTACCTTTCTATCCAGTGGTTGCTGAGAAACTAGACCGATCACTAAATGTGATTAATACCCCCGAAAGACAGCTTTATCAACTGAAAAAGTTAGTAGTAACTGAATACCTTGCAAAAATACTAAAATAGAGATCTATATGGTTCTTGGCAATAACTCTGTAATTTGTCAAGATGGAGTAATGGTTCTTGTGTACTTCACTTTCTTTCAATGTGCTTGACCATTACATGAAGTTTTATCGAATTTCAACTAGTAGTTTTCTAGTTACGCTCTGAATAAGGAAAAGTAACAAAGGGCAATACCTCTGTAGTTACTTAATACAGAGTTATGGTACTTGCACACTGCACTTTCTCTCATTGTGCTTGACCATTGTATGAAGTTGTATTGAATTCCAGTAGTTTTCAAGTTATGCTCAGGATAAGAAAAATGCAACGGACCTAAGACCGCCTGACCAACCACGGGATGACTCCTTTATACACAACTAGACTTCATTTTGGGGATATGAAAACTGACAAAAATCTGCGTCACAGTGTGAACCCTAAAACTATGAACAAATCAAAGGGCCATAACTTGATGAAAAATAATCTGAGTGAAAGATGCTGAGGGCATGTACATAAAGGCTTGGTACTGATCACTCCTACAAAGTTTCATTGATTTCCCTCATGTAGTTGCTAAGATATAGCGCTGACAACATTTGTTGAAAAAATCAAGAGCCGTAACTCAATGGAAAATTACGGTGGATTTCAAAAGAAATAAATGTCTCAAGTTTTCATGAAAAATATTTTAGGGTCAGATAAAAAAACTCAATACTTTTAGAAACAATTATATGAAGAAGAAAAATATTTTTTACGAAGTCACTTTCTATGTGATAAAGTGGCAATTAGCAATGAAATACCATGGCAATGTGTGGTTCATTCCTTCTTAATCAAAGTTTCTAAATGTATGTTCAGTTCACATTTATAGGTTTATTTTACCAACATTTTGACTGGACACATACGGATAAAATGGAAAGCACTTAATGTCTTCTAGACTATAGCTTAGTGAACAGCCATACAGACAGACTGACATTAACCCTGTTTGACAGTCAACTGTAAAGAATATTGTACTCAATTTTGCCCGTCAACACATTTTCGAGGTAATGGCAATGAGAGCCTTTAAAGTGAGGACAAGAAATGTTGCTACTCTCAGTAAGATCCATACATTTATATTTAACTTCTGTACTTAGTGAATTTGTTGATAAATAAAGTCTGCACCTCCTTTTTAGCTCACCTGGCGCAAAGTCTTCATTGCTCCGTTGCCCTCTTCATTCAAATGTCTCTGTACCATGGTCTAAAAATATGAAATCTAAATACATTCTATTTGCTTTTAAATCAATACAGTCTATTATACTGCTGTGTAATACAAAACTTTACCTGACACGTCCCGGCAGACAGGCACTTTTCAGGAAGACTGAATCAATTCACTATTTTCTATGTGATGTATAACAGTTAGTTAGTGTAATACAAGTTATAGCATTACTTACCAAAGCTTAGAATAAAACTACTTTATATCAGTTATGATTTGTGCAAGGTCTTTGAAATAGTAAGACCTTGATTTGTGTAATGAGTTTTAAAGAAGATGAATTAAAATAAGAAGCTTATAAACATTCCCATCATATTTCAACTTTCCATAAAAAGGGTTTGAATATCACCAAGTACACAAAGTCAAATAAATTACCTTAAATGCACAAATTTCCCATGCTGAATGGATGACTACCTGTGCCACTGGTGCTACATGCACACTTTGGTTAAATTTGTCAATATCCTTTTTTGAGCCGTTTCAGTTCACTCACTTTATATCAAAAGAAAAGAAAACAACATAACATACAAGGAGAAAGCATGGTTACTATTTTCATTTGTAAGGCAAAGTTGTGTGTTTACCTGACCAAATGCATTGCTAAAAAACTTTCAGGAATACTTGTAGTATCTATATTTTTGCTTGTTTTGAATAATTTGGTTCTAAAAATTGCAATAAAAATTGCTATTTAAAAACTTAGATATTTGTTGTAAAACATCTTCCCAGCTTCCCCCAACATCCTCAAACAATTCTCCTGATTAGCCAGTAGCCTGTGAGTCCTGTAACATGATGTTTTAACATCTTTATCAATTACCAAATCTGTATTATTTCAGATTTTTCATTCAGTTGTAACTCTATCAAAGTGCCTATTGCACAGCTAAGAATCTAGCTAAGAATGAAAATGACCATGACATTGTCACATGGGTTATGCATGCCATGTTGATAAGATGAAAATTTTATCCCAAGCTAGTGAAAATCATTTATCGGTAATGAAGAAATTAACTTTCAACTATAGGTCTAGAGAGTATAGATCTACTTGGTTTATACAAGATTCTATTCAAAATTAAGAACAAATGACATATTTTCACAATGTAGATCTGACCTTAATTTTCAGAGGCAGTCGATTTACAGCAGTTTTCAACGTTTATTGATTTTCTACTTTCAGTTTCATTTAAAAAAAAACACGCTGTAAAAACTCTAACTCTGTGAGGATTGCTATTGTACGGCGCCCGTAAAGTGACATGCGATACATTTTTTTTATTTCGTAATTCAAAATGTTAATTCGTTTTTACGAAATGTTATTTCGTAATTACGAAATATTAATTCGTTTTTACGAAATGTTATTTCGTTTTTACGAAATGTATTTCGTATTTACGAAATGTTATTTCGTAATTACGAAATATTAATTCGTTTTTACGAAATGTTAATTCGTTTTTACGAAATCTTATTTCGTTTTTACGAAATGTATTTCGTATTTACGAAATCTTATTTCGTAATTACGAAATATTAATTCGTTTTTACGAAATGTTAATTCGTTTTTACGAAATCTTATTTTGTTTTTACGAAATGTATTTCGTAATGACGAAATGTTAATTCGTTTTTACGAAATGTTATTTCGTATTTACGAAATGTTATTTCGTAATGACGAAATATTAATTCGTTTTTACGAAATGTTATTTCGTATTTACGAAATGTTATTTCGTAATTACAAAATATTAATTCGTTTTTACGAAATGTTAATTCGTTTTTACGAAATCTTATTTCGTTTTTACGAAATGTATTTCGTTTTTACGAAATATTAATTCGTTTTTACGAAATGTTATTTCGTAAATACGAAATGTTATTTTTACGAAATGTATTTCGTAATGACGAAATATTAATTCGTTTTTACGAAATGTTATTTCGTAAATACGAAATGTTATTTCGTTTTTACGAAATGTTATTTCGTTTTTACGAAATGTATTTCGTAAATACGAAATATTAATTCGTTTTTACGAAATATTAATTCGTTTTTACGAAATATTAATTCATTTTTACGAAATCTTATTTCGCTTTTACGAAATGTATTTCGTAATTACGAAATATTAATTCGTTTTTACGAAATCTTATTTCGTTTTTACGAAATCTTATTTCGTTTTTACGAAATATCATTTCTTTTTTACGAAATGTTAATTCGTTTTTACGAAATACCGTGATGACGAATTGATGGGTGACGTTTCTGCTTTTGTTAACATAAGCGTTACTTAATTATGGAAGGTGACAAGCGGTTGAATGCTATTAAACACTATTTCAACCTCGGACTAAAGCATAGTGATATTATATCAGTTCTGTTTCTTAGACATAACACCTCATTAAGTGTTCGGCATCTTATTCGAATCCTGCACAGCAATGGTTTATACAGGAAGAGAAGTGATAGCGATATATTTGAAGCTGTTAGCTTTATTGACGAACAGCAAAACAGCTCCGGGTCTTTGCATGGGTACAGGTGGATGCATGAAAAGTGTAGGAGAATGGGATTCAAAATAAACAAGGAAGATGTTCGTTGTTTACTCTCAATATTAAACCCTGAAAATGTCGCGCTTCGTCAACGACATCGACTTCGAAGAAGACTATACACTTCAAAAGGACCAAATTATATTTGGCACATTGATTCTTACGACAAACTACGTCCATTTGGAATTTGCATAAATGGGTGTATAGATGGATTTTCTAGAAAGATCATTTGGCTAAATGCCTATCTTACGAGCAGTGACCCGTCGTTGATTGGATCATATTACATGGAGAGTGTAGAAGAGCTTAGTGGTTGTCCAAAGATAGTGCGCGCCGACATGGGGACAGAAAACGGTGTCGTATGTGAATTGCAAAGGTATTTACGACAAGACGACACAGACGCTTTTCAAGGAGACAAAAGCTTCCTGTATGGAAAAAGTTGCAATCAGAGGATTGAATCCTGGTGGAGCATGCTTCGCAAGGAGTGTGCTGAATACTGGATACATCTTTTCAAGGAACTTCGGGACAATGGTGACTTTGACGGAACCTTTCCTGACAAGAATTTGATTTTGTTTTGCTTTCTTCACATAATGCAGGTATTTTGTATGTAATTACGTCGCTGAATCTGTTGTCACATGCATAGAAAATCCGTTTTCTTTACGTCACTTAATTACTATTTTTGTTGTAAGGTTGCTGGTACATTTCTTCCTATAGCACAGTACTGCTTCAGTTCCCATTGTACAAGAAATTTCTCTAAATACATCATACCAACTCGGACTTCATAAATCATACCTCATATAAATAGGCGTTGTTGTTGTAATAATAATAACAATAAATTGATAATAATAATAATAATAATAATAATAATAATAATAATAATAATAATAATAAGCTAAATATCTACACAATTCCAGTCACCTCATTATAAATTGTACTTGATATTACAGAAAGAGCTGGATTCTACTGCCGATGTCTGGAACAATCACTTGATCCGGCCGTCTAGAGTAGGGACATCACCACATGGTAGACCGAATATCTTGTACACAGTTCCCGAACTTTATGATTCTGAGGACTATTTGTGCATCAAAAGTAGAGATGAAATAGGTATATGTCATGACGTTGTTGATCAGCGAAGAGTCATCCCGTGTGACGAAGACGTATACAACTGGTGTATTAATTTTATGTCAGAAAGTAATTTGCGTCTTACTTTGGAGCCTAAAGATGCAGTTAATTTGTATCTGACATTGAAACGATCTATTCAACAGATTATTATATAAATTGATCGGATTATGCTCAATGCTTCGGTTTGGTGAAGGATTTTATGGAACAGTTAGGTAATATATATATATTTGCTTTATGGACTGTCCGTTGGGTGAAGACTTTGGCAAGAAAATTGATGTTGTTGACTTTGAATCATTATGTGAAATTATGAGCGTGATATTGCTGGTTATCATAACATGGTGGTGGTGCAGACGGGATTTTCTCCGCCAATGCTACTTTGTCCAGCAATATCATACGTGTAAATAGAATCTGTTTTCTTGCATTGTAAAAAGAATCTGAATACATTGTTCATAAACAGATTACTTTTCTTGAATACTTTCCCACATATCCTTCGCACAGCCGGCATATCTTGATACACACTCTACAGACACGCATGTGTTTTTGTAAACACTGTACATCACGTTGTGCTACTTTCAGTTTACTGCATGTGCTGTATACGTCAGCAAACAGATTGAGCTGTAACATGAAAGTAGAATTTCCACTGGCCGACCTACAGAGGTCACGCGCAGGGGTCACCCTGTCTACTAACCTCCGCATGGACTTTGCACAAAGTGCCAGAGTGAGCTATTAGGATCGCATTCCGTCCGGCGTCCGTCGTACAGGCTTACGTCGTACGTCCGTTTACATTTTCCTTCAAACTACATCTCTTCTGAAACCACTTGGCCAGTGATGATATAACTTGGCAGGGATGTTCCTTGCATGAAGCCCTTACATAGTTGTTCAAATAATTCCATTCCATGCAGGAGTCTGGTTGGTTGCTATGGCAACAGAAAGGATAAAACTTTAAAAATCTTCTTCTCAAAAACAGGAAGGCCTACAGCTTAGATATTTGGCAGTGGACCTCTACCAAGATTGTTCAAATTATGACCCCCAGGTCAAAATTGACTCTGCCCGGGGGGTGGGGGTCACTTGGCATAAACTGGTGGACCTCTACCAAGATTGTTCAGATTATCACCCCTGAGTCAAAATTGACCCGGTGCGGGGGTCACTTGTTTCTACATAGGCTAAAGGTAGGGAAAACTTTAAAAATCTTCTTTTCTGAACTTCTGAAGACCCGGGGGTCACTTGTTTTTATAATAGCTTATGTAGGATTTTTTTTTTAAATCATCTTGTCTGAAACCACAAGCCCCAGAGGTTAGATATTTAGCATGTGGCATTACCTGGTGACCCTTTACCAAGATTGTTTAAATAATTACCCCTTGGTCAAAATTGACCCTGCCCGGGGGTCTATTGATTTTACATAGACTTATATCAAACTTGACCCTTTCTGCTGTTGATGATCTTTTATTATAGCCAATGGTAGCCAGGTGAGCGATATAGGGCCATCTTTTTTTTTTTTTTTTGGGCTAATGAGAAGTCGATTTTAAGCATTCTCGTTTTATCTCATCTTACTATGGAGGGACTTGGCGCAACACTTTTTGGTTAATGATAATCGAGTACCTATAATTGCTTCTCTAACCGATTTTAATCATGCAACACTACGACCCATGGAACCTTCAGGGCTAAATTGAAAGTAAAGAGCATGGGTACCACTAAACGACTGCTGTTATGGTAACATAATTCTTATGTGATAAATTGCTGAGACGCATGTGCAGGAATAAGTGCATCAAGCGCAGGCTAGTACATGAATATAGCCAGGGTCCGTATGTACAAAAAGAACAACTGGAAATTGTATTGCTGTGTCCGTTTCCCCCGCCCCCTCCCCCCACCAATTCACCACCCAACTGGGGCCCCATCACTGAAATGATATTTTTTTCTTCAAGTTAGAGTCATGAAGTTAAATAAAATCAGTACTACTACTACTTTTAGACAACAAGAATTCTTAAGTTTCTATATAGAATAATTATGTAGGAAAAGCACTACATCCCCTCAAGGGCATAATTTCTGTAAAAATCAAGTTCTTAAATTTTCCATTGACAAACAAAATCAGATTCGGACAAGTTTTCAGGAAAAATCATTTTAAACAAGCGCTGTCCCTCGCAAGTGACGAATGCCCCCGAAATAGGTGCCTCACAGTCTGTGTCCTCTCCATGTGCTCAATAAATGTGCTATGTAATTTTAAAATCCTTCCATGCATGACAGAGTAATCATGCATACAGTATTCCATTACTTTAAACACTAAGTGTGACCTTGACCTTTGAAGTAGGGACTTGGGTCTTGCACGCAACACATCCGCTTGATGTGCTAGACATTTGTGCCAAGTTATTTTAAAATCCTTCAAAGCATAATAAAGTTATAGTCCGGACACAAATGTATGCATATATACAGGATTCCATTACATATAAACTCTAAGTGTGACCCTGACCTTTGTGGTAGGGATGTGGGTCTTGCACGCGACACGTCGTCTTGATGTGCTAGACATTTGTGCCAAATTATTTTAAAATCCTTCAAGGCATGACAAAGTTACAGTCCGGACACGAATGTGTGCATATATGCATATATACAGGATTCCATTACCTTCAAACTCTAAGTGTGACCTTGACCTTTGAGCTAGGGACGTGGGTCTTGCACGCGACACGTCGTCTTGATGTGCTAGACATTTGTGCCAAGTGATTTTAAAATCCTTCAATGCATGACAAAGTTACAGCCCGGACACGATAAAATGTAAGGACGGACGCACGGACGGACGAACGGACGAATGAACAAACCGAACGATTTTAATATTCCCACCTATGGGGGCATAAAAAGAAGAAGAAACAGAAGTAAATTTTCTTGATAGGTTTTAGTCAATAGGTGCTTGATGCAGCCCAAGTCACCCACATATCCTTAGCCGTGAAAATCAGAAGCCATTATGCCCGAATGAAAAGAACACACGCAATCACACAGCACCTGTAACAAAGTTTGTGTTGCCTGTTTAAATATGCATGACTTTGAAGCAAACAGTACCTACAAAATGAATTTTCAACCATTCCTAAAACAACAATCGTAAATAAAAAAAAACACTTACAAAACGTTCCACTGGAGTAATGCAGTTGAAATTCACTACTGCCAACAGTTCCCCACCAGAATAATATTTCGTAATTACGAAATAACATTTCGTAAAAACGAAATAACATTTCGTAAAAACGAAATAACATTTCGTAAAACCGAATTAAGATTTCGTAAAAACGAAATAACATTTCGTAAAAACGAAATAACATTTCGTAAAAACGAATTAATATTTCGTAATTACGAAATAAGATTTCGTAAAAACGAATTAATATTTCGTAAAAACGAATTAATATTTCGTAATAACGAAATACATTTCGTAAAAACGAAATAAGATTTCGTAAAAACGAAATAAGATTTCGTAAAAACGAATTAATATTTCGTAAAAACAAATTAATATTTCGTAAAAACGAATTAATATTTCGTAATTACGAAATACATTTCGTAAAAACGAATTAATATTTCGTAAAAACGAATTAATATTTCGTATTTACGAAATCTTATTTCGTAAAAACGAATTAATATTTCGTAATTACGAAATACATTTCGTAAAAATGAAATAAGATTTCGTAAAAACGAAATGTTATTTCGTAAAAACGAAATCTTATTTCGTAAAAACGAAATATATTTCGTAATTACGAAATAAAAAAAGTGTATTGCATGTCACTTTACGGGCGCCGTACATATTGGGACTTACACCTATAAATTAAAGAAGCAGAATCGATCCATTCGTTGAAAATGCTATAACTTGGAGACAATAATCAAAACAAAAACAACTGTTGAAATATCTCTCTGCCAAATTCCGGAGTCTTGAAAACAGTCAGGACTGTCCAGATCGACCTTACGTGAAAATCATTATTAGAACATTCTGTTCTTACAAAGTTTATTCCCAGATCTAGCTTGTTCTGCGATATCTAATTTCACATTACACTTTATAGATTTTAAAATCGAACTTACGTGAAATACGTTTGCCCCACATTGCTTTTTATGTAGAACGCTTGTAATTAAGTCGTCTGCACGTGCTCATACGCTCAATTTCTTCGCAAGTGTCTGGTTGATCTTGTAGTCCGACTTATTGTACGCAAATCGGTATAGAAAATATATTTGATATTTTTGTATGAGAAATATCATCTCTCCCTTAGTTATAGCGAGATTCTGACCTAAACAAAAATATCTCAGAGTTTGATCAAGACGTCACTTAATTATTTTGACTAGAAATCTAGTTGATCTTGACGAATAAATGAAAAGAGAAATAACCGACTATATAGATCTACGTCACTATTGTTTACCGTCCATTACTATCCGGTTACCAGTAAAACCGCGGTAGATCTACAGGCATGGGTATGGAGCCCCCCGAGCCCCGTCCCCTACCCATTTCCGTCCTGGTATCCCAAATCTTATAATTTGTGAGGCAATATAAGAGACAGTCTAGATTTTATATAAGATATTATTTTCGTTCATTATATGAACCAATGTGGGGATACCAGGGTTGGGGAGGGACCAATGGAGGTCAATATCCCACGCCTGGTATCTGTTCAGAAAAGAAGAACCATTTTATCATATGAAAAACACATGATAATTACTTCATGTTTAACATATGAAACTTAATCCATATGAAAAACATGTGATAACCATGAGTTCAACATAAGTTTGATGACATATGTTTTTCATGTGGTACTGGTTTCCATATGTCATTTTACATATGAATATGGAAAACATGTGGTGTTTCACATATATGTTAAACATATGGGGCAATTCTTCCTGTGATATATATACAGAATATGTACCAATTCTGGGCAGAATGCAAAAAGAATTTCTGCTTTCTATACAGAGTAGACACAGGCACAGAATCTGACGTATATTCTGTACAGAAAGTATTTTATTTTCTTTACAGAATCGTAGTGAACTAGAATTTTGTCTGTGCAGATTATTATATTAGACAGAATTGTAGCTGTCTTCATTTTTACAAAAAGGATTTTTAGTACTTTGTCTGTAAACATTATGGTCAAGTTTTGGTTAACAACAATGATACAAATGTCAAAAACGAACAATAATGCATTGCGACAAATGGCTGCCAGTGAAAAGTTTACACATGTTTACCCAGATTAAATTACTTAAATCTGCAAAAATGCATAGAATTGAATAACGGTACCTGGCAGACTAATGCAGAAATTAGTATGCTACAAGTTGCAATAGGATTTCTTAATGTGGAACAGGATTAAATTGCAAATTTCATGCATTGAAGTTGGAAATATACATGTATAAATGCACACACAGTGTTAGGAATTCATTGACTGAACATCAAGAAAAAGAAAATATTGCATGTAAAATGGCTTTTTAACATGGATGAAAAATGGCAGTCTATACTCGTCTTAATAGGTACTACGTTTGAATTGATCGCGGAAAACCACCAGCTATTTGCAGTTTTCATACCTATATTGACGATTTGGTTTGTAGATAACGCCTCTATGTCTATTTACAGAAACTTTTTCCTAGCAAATAAATGCTCCTTTTATACGACGATTTGACGCTGATTTGAATGAATTGAATATCAAATATTTTTATATGAAGACGATGGATCTATTTCACTACCAGAAATTACTTATCGCCGTATGGTCTGGCATTTCTATGCCATATATTGAATATAATATGTAAATAGACATTCGCAATTCTAGGAGTAAAATCGTAAAAGTGACAATGACATTCAAAGTTCTGACATAAAGGGGGACTAGAACGTCTCGAAGAATAGATTTTTGATCATAACGCACAAAGCAATAATATAAATATCATTTTAACTGACAGAGTTCGACACTTTATCCGACTACATTAGGATAATACTCGTATCAAAGAGTTTTGTGGCACCTTTGATATTTACAGTATGTACGAATCAATTCTATAGAAAACATTCAAAGTGAACCTTTTCACATATAGATCTATATGATTTTGGCAATTCATTAGACTAAAATGCGTTTATTGCTATACCATAATGGGCGTGTGCAAAAAGCCGTGCTGCGAAGTATGAGATTACTAGAATAATGTTTATTATAAATTGTAATGTCATGGGGTTAAGATATTCATTTATTGACTTTATGTTTTAGAAATAAGAACGCCTTAGCGTGATTGATACAGGTGCTAGCTTTGAACTTTACGTTTGCATTTCAATTAATAACACATTTCTATAAAAAATCTAAAAGTAGTGAAAACAGGCATTTCTTACTTTTTCATAAATACATTTGCACGAATACATGTATTCTTATAATATCCTTATACGCTCCTTGTTACTACCTAGTTGTTGCCGTGTAATGCTATATTGAGGTTAGGTTACCAGTACCAAAAATAGACACATTAGTTGCTATCAACGAATAATTTCTTTGTCTGGTCAATATGAAGGTCTTCAGTTAATGGAATTTACGCGATGGAAGATGTATTTTCCAACAGATGTTGCAGATACGCTAAATAATCATCGTTGAACGCCTCAAAGTTATAATTTAAAAAAAAATCATTTTCGATCCAACAAACCGAAATTCAGACTTGACTACTATAATACGATTTGCAGTGAAATATAAATTAAAGCAGAAGCTAAGTTAGGATTTTGAAAGCAGACATTTCTGTCGAAATGTTCGAGAGCATTTCATTTTCACTGAGAGGGGAGAAAACGGAGTAAGAGGAATGAAACTGGTCGATCTAGTTAAAAGATAGCGACTTAATATGAAATTTAGAATTACTTTCAAGACCCATAGAATATTGGTACTGAAGATATTTTGATATTAGATATAATCAACGTTTATTTAAGAAATATTTTTAAACTAAAATCAAGCTCAGATGCAGAAAAAAAATGTTAGAGAAGGCAGATTGCCAAGTGGTTCGGACACGAGGATGGTAAGGTGATAATGGACTATGGCGTACACTGACTGTTTATATGGCGTACACTGACTGTTTATATGGCGTACACTGACTGTTTATATGGCGTACACTGACTGTTTATATGGCGTACACTGACTGTTTATATGGCGTACACTGACTGTTTATATGGCGTACACTGACTGTTTATATGCAGTACTCTTGTGAGCTGTAAAACATTTAAATGAAATCAACTTTTATCAGAACTGAAAGCTGAAGGGTAGCGTTTATTTTCACATTGTCACACCACCTAACAGGAAACTCTGTTAGCTCTTTTTAAAGAGAGACTTTTGTTTAATCACTTTTATACTGTACAGTCATTTTTCCAATTATCGCATCACCTCCATCCATGGATTACACCCTGTTGGTTCGCTTTGCTGAAAGAAGTGTATTACTAAGAATCCGAAATCAAGAACTTACACAAAATACATCCAGATAAAGTTATGGCTACTGAATATTACAGATTTTCATTAGACATGAAAAAGAAGCTTTCTCATCCAGGAGTTTTTTTTTCTTGGGCACTTTAATGTAACAATGCTCAAATGGGTAGGATGGGGGCATAGTAGCGGACCTAATTTGAAATCGGCTTCAGCGCTTAATGGGGCATTCCCAACATCTGGTAGATTACATTTTCTAAATAAATGTGATGTGTTAAATGAACGTAAAATGATAAATAAATACAATGTTAAACAATATCTCAAAAATGCTTCATTTTAGTACCAATAATCAACATAGAGACCTTCTGTAGTTATTTGCTGTCCTCCTATCAATTGTACAACAGCAGCAGCTTTGTAATTGTTTTAATTTGACACCGCTTTATTGAGTGCATTTTTATTAGGTCATCCATTGGTCTAAGCTACATTATTTTCCTAGTCCTGGGTAACCTGTTAGGTTTCACTGTTTTTCTTTGGAACTAGATTATTTTTCTATACAAATTTCGTTTTGTAACTGACATACAGCGACATTATAATTATATACAATCTTCATAGGTGTAATCAAACTTGGTATTTACGCAATTGAATGTAACTGGTACATGTATTATTTAAACAAAGAACAAAAAGAAGTTAAAATTGTTCCACGGGAAGGAAGACCTTTGTACTGAAAACAGAAACTTGCAGGACTTCTGCTAAAAGAAAGAAGTATTTGGTGCTTCCATGATAAATACACAATCCTTTATAATTAACAGTACTTCTTGCTGTTTGCATGAAGCTGATCATGCATACACTGAAAACCATCTCCAACCTTAGAAATTCTTGCTCATTTTGACAACTGTAACTATTTTTATTTTTTCAATGATCAGTGAACGTATGAACATACTTATGAAAATGTATGCAGAAACAGCAGTAACTAAGATCTTTGGATAAAAAACTATTACAGCATATACAAACTGAAATAATGCTCTGACTTTGTCGAGTCACAGAGATTTCCGGAAGTGACAACATACCACTACATACTGAATCTGGGATTTACCAAGAAGTCAAATCATGTAATCAGTCAAAAATACACATCATTTAACAACGGCCAACACTTCTATTGTATATAGATATGCCCTTGAACAAAATTTAAGTATAAAGTTGCTTCAACTTGTAAAAGACACACATTAAAAGCAAGTGCTACACACTGTCGGTTTAATCGTTACGCGTCCGAACTCCTGACTGTATTTTATTCAACGATAAAATATAGGGCCACATTAATTATTTCTTAATGGTTAAAGTAATACGATTCCAATGTACCAAACGTTTGCACGTATTCTTCTCAAAACTCTTTCCCAACTACCTGCGGCAAATGGCAGTACTTTTGCTGTATTTGAGAATTAGACAGCACCACTGTTTTGATTCAAATTTCAAAAGGCACACATAATCTCAATGAGGGATTCAATACTGTGTCTTCCGCCCAGTTTTTAAAGTTGGTACATAAATCATATTCTAACACAAGCGGCTGCATTTCCTATATAAACATCTAGGGAAAAGCCTGTATTTTATTTTACGATAAAATATAGCACGTTTTACCAAAGACGACGTGCCGTAAATGACGTAACGACGTGACGTATGTAAACAAGCGCGTCCAATCGTATTTCGCGTTTTAAGGTTACCATGATGTACTACTACGCGTTAAATAAAGTTCGGGGTAAAATTCAAAGAAAATAACGTATTAGAATCGAAATAATAAATTGTTCCCTATATTTTATCGTTGAATAAAATACAGTCAGTCGTTTGAATGCGAAAAATTAGATCACGAGTGCGTAGCACTCGTGATTTAAATACTACGCATTCACACTCCTGACTGTATTTTATTCAACGATAAAATACAGGGAGACATTTATTATTTCTTAAATAAAACATTACTCAAGCAAAAACTAAAATATAAAAGTAATTCAAAGACACAAGAAATATTGTGTTAAATAAGGCAGGACACGAATTGACTTAGCACGTGTACATTTACGTCTCGACATAATCAAAGGGGTCTGTAACATTGTCTACCCGTTTGTTAACGTTACATGTATATAATAAGTACAAGGGAAAGAACTGTGACTAGCAAAGGGCTTACTATCATATCGTTTCATATATTGTTACTTGCAACAGAATTGATATACAACGCTCTAACATACCTGGCTTTGTCCATTAGACATTAAACTTTCAAAACATGTATACTTAGTCTACCCTAACTTGAGCTATAATACACAGGTTTCTTTTATTTCTCACAAATCATGCGTTTTTCTGTTGGTTTTAAACGAAGTCGTAAACCCAAAACAAACGAGGTTTAGCGAAAACATTCGCAGTATTGATAAATAATGAAGGAACCGGGGCTAATCTAAATGCACATTTATAAAATAACAGTAAACGAACCGATTGCATGCAATATTCCGCCGCTATCGCCTCATACGATGTAAAAGTCTACAATTCTATTTGTTGACAGTGATAAAAGTTGAAGAAGTTCTCCATTATTGTCATTACATACGTAATTTTGTGTAATGACAAATTTGATTGGTTGATAAAAATACCTTAGGTGAAACACCTACGAAAATATCATATGACGTTGTTGATATTTTCTGGCACCACTATCCTTAGCGTTCACTTTATACCCGTGCGTACACAAAGCCAGAACCAAACAAAATTTTCACCATCCAATTGGAACATCTTTTTTAATACGCAGTTCTGTTTTTGTCACGTGATACGTCATGGCACATAGAGAAATAAATTTACAAACAAACGACGGAACGTCAGATTAAAGAATTGTTGCAGACGATAGCGGCAGAATATTGCATGCATTCGGTGAGATTACTGTTGTTCTTAAAATGTGCATTCAGAGTTGCCTGCTTCCTTCAGTATTCATGCAATACAGCGAATGCTTTCACAAAACCCCGTTTGTTTTTGTTTTACGACTTCGTTTAAAACCTACGGAAAAACGCATGATTTGTGAGAAACAAAACAAATTTGTGTATTGTCGCTACACTTTGAGTACATAAAGTATACATTTTTGGAAAGTTAATTGTCTAATCAGCAAATTGAGGCATATTTGAGCGTTGTATAACGGTTCTTTTTCAAGTAACAATAAATCAAACGATGCGATACTAATCCGTATGAGCGTGACAGTTCTTTCCCTTGTACTTATTATATACATGTAACGTTAACAAACGGGTAGACAATGTTACAGACCCCTTTGGACATAATGATAGGTGGACTTGTCTTGTTTCTATCCGGTTTTCGATCGGTTGAAGGCCGGATAACACCTGTCAGGCAGAGTTCTAACTGTTCTAGGAGTTGGGCGTCTGAAAACGGTTTTTCTAAATTTAAAAAGAAAAATGAAAAACAAACATGCAACCTAACCACTTATTGAAATAGTGACTTAAAAAGTTGAAGTTTCGGAATAGAATAAAAGGTACAATCATATTTATAAATAAAGCGACATTAATCAATGACTTATAATCCTGAAATAATGAACATTGCCATAGTTATAACAAATTATAGGATTTTCAATAACTGTGTAATTCTTTTTGAATGCTTGTGTATCAAAAGTATATAGAAATATTTAACTATCCTAGGCAATAATTGAAATCCATGTCTTAGATATCATCTTCATTTTTACAATATATCAAAAAGATAATATTACTCAGTCTGCCGGTAGCCCATTTGTTACACGTTTTCAAAGCACCTACTGCGTTTTCTGCTTTATTCTTGATCTTAATTCAAAAGAGTCATTAAGGGTAATATAATTTGACAGAAGGTCCAGGCTTATACTGTATCTTAAAAGGCATATCTATAACAATGTCCAATCTTTTATACTCTAAACTTTATAAGTAATCGATCAAAATTTGTCTGTATGTGTACGGATTGTTTTTATGAACATTCAAGACATGAAAAACGTGCTGTAGTCAAACAAGCTCCGTTTACACGTTGACAGCCATATCTAGTATGTAAGTTGTTAGGAAATACTCTTCAAGGGTAGACGAAACTTAAAATTTAACAATCAAAACGAATTTGCTGGTTATTTTAAAGCTAAGTATCTCAGTTAGTTCATAAATATAGGTTTTCATGCGAGCATACTGATCTTATAATAGTAACCATTAAAATTATTACCAAAATGTTTTATTAAACTTCAAAAGTTAACAAAACAAAACACACTTGCACACCAATATGTGAAAGCAGCTTTTATACAAACTATATAAAAGTAAAAATTAGAAAAAGATTTCTTGCTAAACGGTGCAGGTTAGAAACTGACTTCTGTCTTAAACATTTACATTCTGCTTAATGGTCTGTGGATTAATCACTAACTATCATTGCAATGGATGTTAGAGTGTTTGATTTTTCCTTTGCTCCTGAAGTCCTCGTATTCACCATTATTGACTACAGTTATTTTAAGACTATTGTTACTAAATGTGAACTAGATGTGTACAGACAATATGGATTATAACTATTGATGAGCGTGAAGATATTGAGGTCAGTGACACGTCTGATATCAAAAGATGGGGTATACGTCTGATATAATGTCACGAGAAATTTCGATCACTTGGCAAGATGTAGGAAACGGATTCTTTATAAAGATGTCTATGCTTGAAAGAAAAAGTGATAAATATATGAAGACATGACATGAACTGTGGTATTTAGATGTCATCTTAGTAAATTAAAATGATGTTTCAAACATTTTCCTTAGTACATCAAGACTTCCCTGACTTGGCAACAATAACTTAATATTTTTTAAGCGTATCAGCTGAACGCCTTGTTTAGATACATTCTATTGCTGAATATACGTGCAAATGGACGAAAAACCAGGCAATTAATCAACAAAACAAATCATTATTAATAGTGAACGGCTTAATTAAATTAAAAAGTTTTAAGACTGAATTTCCAAATAATACATTTTTTTGGAACCAAAAGTAGAAAGAGTAGAACAATTGAATATGTGGCTGACGCACGTGCATATATATATGTCGTCCTGCAAGGAAAGATGAATTTATGATTTTGTAAGTCAATATTTTTGTTACTATTTTTCAAAAACCGTTTCTTGAAAAGAACTGTGTTGCTTTGGACAAACTGACACTGATGTGAATCAATCGAATAACAAATCTTTTTATCATGACAATGGATCTATATCTCTCCCAATAATTACTTATCGCCTGATGGTCTGGCATTTCTATGCCGTATATTGAATAGAATATGTAAATGGACATTCACATTACAAGAAGAGAAATCGTAAAAATGACAATGGTATTCAGAATTCTGACATTAAGCGGGGTTGAAACGTCACGATGAATAGATTTCTGATCACATCGGACAAAACATTAATATAAATATCATTTTAACGGACAGTATTAGACATTGTATCGGTCTACAATATGGCTTTATTGGACCTTTGGTAGTTACCATTTTAATGACGCCATGGAACAGCTTACTATGCTAGGTCAGAATGAACTTTTTCGCCGCAAGGTTTTGTAACGACCATCAGCAAGATTGCAACACGGCTATATGTGTTAAGTGCTATCACAAAATGTTTCTTTTTTGCAAAGTATTACAGCGAAGTACAAGGTAACAATATTGTAACTAAAGAACCAGGTAATGTTGTGCTACATGTTTTCGATATACCTGGTAGCTGCGGCTGTGTTACATTACATTTGCAGTTCAAACAATACAAACAATGGACTAGTCATACAGCATTATCAACTGTGATAACATCACGAATTAGAAAATAGCAAGCTGTTGGTTGAAAAAATGTCAATGACTGAATGTGTTTATATGAGCAGAAATATAATGTTAAGGATACACAATTTATAAGCAAATATTAAAGGGGCACTTCCTACATCTAGCAGATTATATTCTCGAAACATTATGTATTCAATGAACGTAAAATTTCTAAGAAGAACCTTTGGCGAAAAATACCTCATTTTACCACAATTAATCAATATAGAGGCTTTCTGTAATAAATCGCATCCACCCATTAATTATACAACAAGACTCTACATAGATTATTGAATGGTTCACTGTACTGCAGTATATTTTAAACCAATGATTTTATCGATAATGACTGGGTGTGCATAGCTGAGACGTTTAGGTTAAGTTATGATTCTTCCAAAGATTCTATTATTTATGTTTTGGATGTTATTTAGTTTGACATCAGTTATAGGGTATGTCCCTTTAATTTTATTTATTAATATATTTACACAAGTTTTCTTATCTCTACACTGACAACATTTTGAAAAGACAAAGCAACATAATAGTCAGGTTTACCTAGAAAAGTAAGTCAAAGTAATTGAGGAACACCACAAAGTTTCAAATTGCATGAAGACATATCTACATTTAGTAGCATTGACAGTCAAAAATCCCTCTAGGGTGTTAAATGTAGGTTTGAACAAAGTCAAATGCAGACGCAAAAGAAGTTTATTAATGAAGACAGTGGGTTTCGACTTATTTCTTATATAACTTAACAACTTCGTCTCAATGTTACATGTAAATTCAGTGCAGTTTTTCTGAGATGGATAAAATGAATGAGTTATTGAAGCGGTTCTACCTTGGTCTTTGACTGAGATGTCATGTTTAAATGTGAACTACTTTGACGACAGACGCCTATGACTTTGAGATGTATAGTCATAGAGTTTTGAAAAGCAAAGTAGTGTCTTTAATTAATTGAGATGGTTGTCACAGCAGCTCTAATTACTCCTTATATTTGGTGTGAAATTAATAGAACAACATAGCTGTAGGAAAATGCGAATAGCTTTTATAAACCTCATTATAAATTAATCATTGTGTTACATATAGCTAGTGAACAATTATAAGCGCTTCTATTGGCTTTGATTGTAGACACAATAAAGTGATAAGGATTTGGAACGTTATGGAAGGGGTCACATACTTTTATTTGATAAGAAATACTGTTATAACGTGAAAATCCAAATAGGAACTTATATCGGATTTCGTGCAAAACGTTGTTCACATGTTTTCTCTGTATGCTTGCAATGTAAATAGAGAAACACTGTCTTTTGAATGCTTTATATAGTACAATATGAGCAATGTGCAATTGGCCCTTATGATCATATGACTGGAAAAGGTCACGGTACATAGCGCATAGCCGATAAATTACTATGAAACATTTCGCTGTGATGGCAAGCTCTTCACAAAGGTTTTGCAAAAGGTATTGGTGTCACGAGTAACCTCGTCGGTTCGTTTGCAAAGGTCTCCCCCAAAATGAAAAATTGGCCTATGAAACCGCCGGAGAGTCACATCAATGCCAAGTGGCTAGTTCACATCGCATTCAGACGTGCTAAAATTTTATAGCTGTAGTATGTACATGTCCCTCCTTATTTGTTTTAGAATGACATACATATTACATATTGTTTAATACTGTATGAAATGTGTATTTTACTGTAGCATATAAGGTCAGAAATTAATCAATAAAAACTCAAGGCCACTCTGTAAATACTGGCTAACAAACTGGAAAAAATAAGCTCTAAGCTCTGCTTGAAAAACACTCAACTGTACTGAAAATAAGATGTTTTCATTCTTTGTGAATGCATATCAAATATTTGCCAATGACGCTTAATCAAGTTTATGAAAGTCTATCTTACTTATTGACTGCATCCTTGAATAGGCTGATAAATACTCTCATTATGGATACAGAAGGTCGCAAATGGAGTATAGCTTACACGAATTTAAAAGTTGCCATTTCCATGTAGTTACTAGTCGGACGTTTGGAATAATTTGTTTATGCTTCTTAAATAAATACAGATGCTTAATACAAACAAAGGAAAGGCAAAATACACCACAAGAGGGAAAGGTATGACATTAAACAACAGTGGCCGTTCGTTTGAAACCCATTTTGCCACGAATGGGGTTATAAAGAGCGAAACCATTATCTCAACTTTGTACCAAGTAAAATAATCTTTCAAAAGTTGTTACATCTAATTCCTTCCAAGCCTTGATATCCGTTTAATGAGACATGTGAATATTGAAGCTTGGATTAAATGTGTTAAAATAAAATCTTCTTCATCAGATAATCGAATTCCTTTAAAAAGATGCTAGTGCAATACACACATCCCACGTAACATTTTTTACTTAAGGAAATTTGCAAACCTCTTTGTGCGCAGTTCCCTCTGTGTTTGAGTGAGTCAAATCTTAAAGTACATAGCGCAAGATAATGTCACAACTGCATGCATTTTTCAAATTAAAGAGATTCTCGGTAACCTTCAAGAAAATAATATAATTAATTTGTACTTTTACGCCTGTTGAAATTAAATGAAAACTGGAGAAAAAACATTCCTGTTGATCGGCTCGGCATTTGGGAAGATTATATGCCTTACCAGAGATGCACCAAAGGTTTATTTTATCTATGCCATCGCGTCCTTCTCTTTACTTTTGGTCTGACTAAGTACTTTGTATTTGTTTTACAGTAGCTATACTAAGTAGTTTGATATAAATGAGCCATTAGAAATACTTCGAGCTGGGAGGGGATTTAACCCCCTACAATTTCCATTTTTGCGCCTTGGCGCAACAAATTATTACCTTTAGTGTACATAATCTGCTGTTAAAAGCAGCAGAGTTGTCTGAGTCATTGAGGCATTTTATGGTAAATTAGTTATGTGCATTTGCACAGAATTTAAAACTAATGCAGTAAACATAGTCAAGACATCCTACACGTCTCTTAAACGGGTCGACGGGATATATTCCATGAAATCTCACCTGGATAGGTTGTATTGATATTGAGCTATCCCAGTCGGTAAAAAATGACCAAGGAAAAACATAAAAAGATCGTAGGAGATATGGTCTATTTAAATTTGGAACCTAAGTATGCTGTTGATATTGACCTTTCTCAAGAGATGGATATTGGTAATTGATTTCCTAAAGCAACTCTTACAAATATAGTTTCATGACTCTTTACCCAGAAGGTGACATATAAATATTGAGCATATGCGGCTGGAACATGTGTACTGCATGTCATAGCGATGACTTAAAGATTTAAAGAAGTCAATGTAAATCTTTTTAGTGTTTAAGGAGTTCAAATCACTTGACCGTCGACACCAAGGTGTGACCTCTTTCTTAAACACAATTTGTGTCAACACATTATTTTTATATGCAGAGTACACTAGTATAAATGTTTGGTAAGGCCGTTGGTACGACGTTATGTTATGTCTTCACAAACCTTTGAATGCCTTACTAAATTGCTTTATAAAACATATCTAAATGTTCAGAAACATTGCTGCTTCATAAATGCATACCTTAACTGGTTATTCTCGACTTCTACTTTGTATGTCAATAAAGCATCGGTCTAGATTTTTCATCTTTGTTTCGCAGCATCCTGGCCTGATTTGCATGATATATCGTGACCCGACTTCACTTTTGATTGAAGTATTCAATATACAGCAATAGAAAGGCCAAACACGCATATCTGTCTCTGTCCGTAGAGATAATTTATTTACCACGTTCTCTCTCTGAATTGGAATAATTTCTATGAACGCCCACACATTCGTAATGTAAACGTGATAGAAACAAATGGTTGATTCTTCGATTTGCATAATAACAATATTACGGGAGACGTATTTTTAGGAACAAAATTGTAACAAGTATTGGAGGCTGCTTCCCATGATCGGGCCAAATTTAGGTCATAGCAGTATATTCATAAAAGGTAAAAAGAATTCTGTGATAGTTGAACGATTATTAATAAGAACGGTGGAGCGGCCTTGGCGCAGTGGTAGCGCTCGCCTCATGATCGAAGGACCACAGGTACGATCCCTACTATAGTCATGTCCTAGTGTCCTTAGGCAAGACACAAGCCGATTTTTATGTAGCCGAAACATTGTCAAGCAGACAATGCTGATCTGTGTTCTCGGATGTTTGAACAAGTCAATAGTCTACAGTTTGTTTTCTCCGATATTGTGTGAATGCCACTAACATTCAGTTGAATGTCTTATATGGTTAGTTACCGACACTGGTATATGACAACTTTCGAGATACACATTCCCTTGGGCTATGTAAATATAACAGTCTGAATAGAATTGATAATTTGAATGGATCCAAGGTTACTTCAATGTCTCACATCAGGAATATCATATTTGAAAGTTGGTCAGCAAAGCTAGGGATTTCCATAGAAACGCTATCACATATACAACAAAGTCATTCTACTACTATAAGTATACATGTACAACTCTTTCGCGTAAACGTCTTCTCAGATTCAAAGCAAATTTTTGTTGGGGTCTTTGGCAATATGTGTTTTCGTCTTGAATAAAGTTATCATTTGTATTGTTTTCCTTATTATTATCATCATCATCATTATTTTTTTTCTGCGCATGCGTATCATCTCTCATTTAGTTACTTCACCCTTTGTTTAGGATGTACAGCCGCCATCTTGCTTTGTTTACTTTACGAAGAAACAAGAACAATTCTAGGAGAAAAGGTGTTTGCCAATTACCCCCTACTCATGGTCAAACAACCCTTAATTACTCTTTATGTAACAGCTGTCCAAGAGGAATCACAGAAACTTTCTTATAATACTGCCAAAGATGAAAGTGTCTCTTCATTTTCATGGCTTCCTGGCGAAAAGTCAGTGCCAATTTGATAGTCAGAAATAGGAAGAACTATCAAACTTAGATGATCTCCAGAAGCTACTAAAAAAGATGTTATTTCAATGTTAATAATTTATTCTCCTGGCTTGACCGCTTCTGCTGCCCGCAATAATTTTCTAAAATCAAACTTTTTCATGATAAACAAAGTGACCTTACCATAGTACTTTTACTGAACAGAATTTTATTTAAGTGAATTTTTGTTGGAGGGGATCTCATTCTTTACGTACCCTTTGATTTTGATGTATGCTGGGACCGCCTCGTCTCGCCCGGACTCCTGTTAGGAGTGAAATATTCAATAAATAGCGGTATAAATGCTTTAAACACATATATTTGTCCATGTCCGTAAAGATAAGTTATCTACACGTTCTCCCTGAATTTTGACCCTTGATCGGGATTCGAACCCATGTACAATATGATCTTTGTTTTTCTTATAACAGATATGCTACTCTAATTATAGACCGTTATGCACTGGCCGGAAAAGTATAAATACTCTACACTTATAATTATTGTTTATTTAGAGGAAACAACATATTATGTTGATAGATATGAATTATTTACGTACTTAAATTATCAACCCATTCAAGAAAGACTGAAAACGCAAAAATATTTTATTGTCTATTCTCATTCGGTATTATCCGGTGCATATAATTACAGAAAACACCGAAAATAACCAGAAAACCGAATGAGACCGAAAAAGACCGAACAGTTTATGCCGACCGAAAACAATTTGTGTTTTAAAAGATAATAATTATCTTCTGGATAAATGAAGAAATTAATAAATATCGTATTACAAATCAAGTAAAATGACAAAAAGACCGAGAAATAAATACTGCCGACCGAAAGCAACTTGTTTTTCTATAGATAAGGTAACGAAAACTAATAATATAACTAATAGGGAAATAACAATATTAACAAGAGGGCCATAGTGGTCCTATATCGCTAACCGGAGTACTAGTACACTTATCTAGGGAAGTCACTGGTTGCTAGGGGAAGTCAGTGGTTACTAAGAAAGTAACTTGTTCCAAGGGAAAGTCACTGGTTGCTAGGGGAATTCTGTGGTTGCTAAGGATGTCAGTGTTTGCTAGGTAAGTCAGTTGTTGCTATATATACTCTATACAAAAGACAATAGACCCCCCACAGACATGGTCAATTTTGACACCAGGGGCAAGATTTGAACAAACTTTATTGAGGACTACTTGACAATGTAACACACACAATATGTAAGCTTTATGCCTTGTGGTTTGGAGAAGAAAGAGAGAAGAATTTCCTATACCAAGTGAACCCCCGGGCAGGATCAATTTTGACCATGAGGACATGATTTGAACACACTTTGAAGAGGTACACTAGATCCGCTAGATCCAGTTATTCACTAATTATCTAGACTCTAGACCTTGTGGTTTAGGAGAAGACTGTTTTACAGGTTTACATAGACATGTCTATCAAAAAAATGTGCCCCCTGGGCGGGGTTAATATTGACATCAGGAGCATTATTTGAACAAACGTGGTAGAGGTCTACTTGACAAAACTATGTACTAAATTTCTTACTCTAGGCCTTGTTGTTTTGGATAAAAAGATTTTAAAAGTTTTTGCTATAGAGAACTATGTAAAATCAAGTGATCCCCGGGCGGGGTCAATTTCAACTCAGGGGTCATGATTTTAACAAGTTTGGAAGAAGTACATTAGGAAATGCTACATGCCAAATATCTAAGCTTTAGGCCTTTCAGAGAAGAAGATTTTTAAAGTTTTTCCTATTTGTTGCCATAGCAAACAACGTTCTGTTTGGAATGGTACTCTTTTGAGCATTTTTGTAGAGCTTGATGCAAGGAACATTGGTGCCAAGTTTCATCTACATTTGCCCACTGGTTTTAGAGGAGATGTCGTTTGAAGTAAAAGTAGGTTAACGGACGGACGGACGACGGACAATCACTCATCCTAAAAACTCATCCTGGCACAAAGATCCAGGTGAGTGTAAAGACATATTTTTAAGCAATAGAGGTGTTAAAAAGTGTCGTACGTGCGGGATCAGATTAACTTTTGGTCACAGCAGTATATTTGTGTAGGGTATCGTTTCCAGTCTAATCTGGCGAACTGTTTTGAAAGAGCCGACATGAACTTGAAACATCCATTGAACACTTTATCAGTTATGAATTACCTTACGTTATAATAAAGCTAAAATAGTCATGTTTGTTGTGTAGCCTGAGGCAATGTCAAGATTTGTTGCGGCAAATGCAATTTTGTTTGTTTATCTGCCGTGATGGGACAGTCTATTGCCAAAATGAATATTCAGATAATTGAAGAAGAATTGAACTTAACACAAGCAAACAAGCGAAATCTAAACGAACAAATGCGGCAAATCTGTCGAAAATCTAAACGTTTTTAGTAACAAATGCTGGGCATAAAAAAAGTATAAAACCAGTGAAATATTCATATTATTTTTTTCTTTGACTTTCCCAAACCCCCTCGAACGTCCTAAGTTCAACTGCCAAACTTAAAGAAGCCTTATGATAACTTTTTAATGTCTACACTAGGTCCTGGGGCCCTTGCATAAATGAAACTGCATATCCCGAAAAGGCAAGTAAGAGTGACACTGATCTGCAAATCGATTGTATTTTAATCTCTCGGACCAAAACCCACCAAAAAAAAAACACATATTAAAAAGGATGATCATTGATTATATTTATTTGTAAAACGAAAGTTGTTTCAGTAATTGTAGTTTATGACCCCCCCCTTCCTTTTTTTTTTTTTTTTTTTTGGAAATGTTTCACAATTGTTATTGTCACTGTCATCGTTTGCATTATTATGATATTCAACATAAACCGACGGTGCGATAAAATGCAAGAATGGTGGTCACTCTGGTGCAATTACTGATTGCATGGACACTGCAATATTGGAACGATGGCGGACTTTATGTATAACCATATCGACATTGATTGGGGTAAGGGGGCGTTGGGAATGGGTACAATTATCAAATAAGTTTCTGGTAGATTACACACATACTATGCAGTTTCTGAAAGAATACTCAGGTGCAAATAAATCACTTTATTGTTTAAAATTTAGTTCTGTTTAGAAAGCGAATTTCTACTAACGACTATTTATTTCAGCACATGCTTACCGCCAAGAGATTCGTATTTATTTAAAAGTTTCAACCCTTGCTTATTTTGCTGTAGGAAACAAGTGCAAGCGTAGTCATTTTCATACAGACACATTCTTGATATAATGAACGGAATATGTTACTTTCTTGTAGATCTAATTCTGTCAAAGTTATTTAAGTAAGTGTCACTTCAAAGCTTTCGACTTAAAGGTCACAGTGTCAGTAGGCCTAATTTGATAGTCACATTTCGGGAAGTAATGTCAAACTCAGAATGTCTCAAGAAGCCACAAGAAAGAGATGTTAATTAAGCGTTGATAATTCCATTGTCCTTGCGTGACCCTCGGTATCTTCACGAAGAAGCAAGACAAATGTCATTGTGTGTGATCCACTGATAATTAAGATTGTATCAGTGCACTTGTTTTTATAATATTGTAATAAAGAACGAGAGCCATGTGCTGTTGAATTCCTAACTATATGTTAAAGTAAATAGTTGTTAACGAATACTTTTCTTCTTTCGCCTGATATGTTGCCAAAACACTTAGTGTAATAGTATCGCAAGTAATTAAAATAAACTCTATATCCTGGGACAATTTTTTGTAATCAAAGCACTGAAAATACTTAAGTGCCGTAGCGACAACAGACAGAGAACAGGGCTTCCCCTGCCACTCGTCAAATGCACAAACTTCTGGAGAATTGCGAAGGAAATGTTAGCCATATAACTTATGTAACTTGCTGCTTCGCATTTAACACTATTTTGTTACGTGACAGTTATATTGCTGAAATGTTTATATAGATTAGCAAACAAAGGAACTAGAAACATTATCAGAATAGTTATTTATCACATGTCAGTCAGCCCTGTTAGCTAAATCAGTAGAGCACGTGACTTTTAATATCGGGCTTGCGGGTTCGATTACCTGGGCTCACTAACTAAAATTACTAACAATCTTTCGGATGAGACTTTAAAACCGAGGTCCCATGTATAGGTGGTTTACACCTGACATGTATAAGAACCAGGGGTGTTACGCTTGCTGTTTCTTAAAACGATTAACCTCTATTTGGGGGCGTTGGTCATATGGGAAACCGGGATTCATTTACTGAAAGGTATTTCTGTATCACAACATGTTAACGAATCTGTAAAAATACATTCAGTTGCTTTAAAATGTTTGATAATAACAGCTCTTACTTCCGCAGCATGCTAACAAACTACCGACTTTTCCATTACAATTTTGATTAACAACTTTACGCTTTTTGTTATAACCGCCTATGTTTTTAATTAATTTCAAACTTTTATTCAATTTTAAATAAAATACTGGTTGTTATGATAGAAAATTAAACAATTATATGTTGGTTTAAATCACCAGTAAGTCTGCCTTATCACCGTGACGTCGTTTTTCAAAGAATACACTTGTACCAGATAATCTGGGATCGCTATTACTGTTCGGAAAAAATACTCGCGTTTCATCTGATTTACCGACTACATTTTGATATTTTATATATCGTTAATATTGCAAATATTACTTTGTTTTGCCTGATGAAGAAAAGTTAGATCTTTGTTATTTTCCGAGTATTCATTTTCTTTCATACACCTTATTATCCTTGACATAATGATCACGGTTACTTTTACTGTAAAAAATATTCGTATGAACTTGTGTCTGAAAGATGCATAATTTTGATGGGTTCCAACTGAAAAGTCACAGTATCACCGGTTTTAATTTGATAGCCAGATATTGGAAGAAATGTCATACTCAGAAGGTCTCAGGAAGACACAAAAATGAGATGTTAATTCAGCGTTGATAATTCCAATGTCTTAACATGACCTCCTTCTCCAGAAACAGTAAAGAAACGTTATTGCGTGCGATGTACTGTATGTTGATTTTCTGTGCGTTTCCGATGTACTTGGATTTATTTTTACAAATGTGAAGCATGTACTGGCATCTATTAAAACAGAGACACTTTTGTCGTTTACTTTGCATTCTCTGTTACCCAAACCACTTCTTTTGATATAAACGCAAGTTTTAAGCAAACAATAAAGTTTTAACTCTCTTGATACTATTTTCCACAGTGGAATGAATGAAAAGGCATGGATATCACATTTGCACAGTCCTTATTATTTGTAATTATGCTCTAATTCGATTCTCTCAAACGAGCATAAATCACTTACCATCTCTCAGCATACGCCTTTAACAATAAAAACAAAACACAAAGTACACTTAGGCCAGAGGGATCGTATTTGAGCCGTCCCAGTAAACCGTTTATTTGTATAACTATACCTTAATACAATTCAATCTAAGAAACAAAATACCCCTTTTTTATTAACCGAACTAGATTCTTTCGACAGTATTTGTTCTTTTCGACAAGACTTGATTAACGTGCCAGTCAGGTGTGCTGCGAGCGGGCTACCCAACCCTACTCCAACATGGGAGGGGGAGGTAGGAAGCTCCATGGCTCTAGATCAGCGGTTGCTTCAATCACCTACCTGACGTGCAGTAATCTAATTTTGTGACCACAAAGCCAAATATTATTATAATTAAATTCATGTTCTATGTGAATACTTAATGTTTTTGATCTTTCTCAAAATCTAAATTGAAATTATAACCGTAATGAAAGTCTGATACAACTGTGCTGAAAAACAATACATGTATGTAAAATCTGATAAAACTAATGCATATAATACCGGTGTAAAGCAAAGAATGCGGTAGCAAGATATACAATTTAAACACTTCGTATAGAAAAGTCAGTAGTATTTTTCACTTCTGGCACTTCCGGTACTGCCGGCATTAACGTCAAAGTGATAAACTGAAAAAAGCAACAAAAAAAAAAAAAAAGATTTTTATGAAAATGACTGCATGATACCAATAGAAATATCAAGTAAAGTAACGTTCGAAAATATAACAAGTTATATTTTCGAAAATTTGATAACTAGACGGCTTGACGATATACCCTCGAATGGCTTGCTCAACACATGTAACGCACTAAAATCACGTGCAAAATTACCGCCAAAACTACCAACCACTACACGTAGAACACGGTGTATGCTATTGACAATAAATTCATTTATGCTCTAATTCGATTCTCTCAAACGAGCATAAATCATTTACCATCTCTCATCATACACCTTTAACAATAATCAAAGCGCTGAAGACGCTGGATTTGTTTGTGTATTCAAAATATTTGTCCTTTGGTTTGTTGTGATGGCTATTTCAGTCTGTAATCTTCATTAGTGAAGGCTATACCAGTTGGTAATAAGATATGAACAGAATGCAACAGTTATAAATCGTATTTTGGATCGAATTGTCTCTGTTTCTATTCCCGGTACACATAGACAGCAGGGATTTTCACTGTATTCAACAACAAAAATTTCACCTACAGTTCTACTGTCTTAAATCAGACACTGATCGAACAGCTAGTTAGTAGTTACGGCGCTCTGATAACACAAACGAGCAGGCAATAGCACCGATCAATAAGGGGATCAATTTATTGTGCGGTCCGACAAAGTAATAATGTGTATCTTTAATACATTTATAGAACGAATATGGTTGAGACCAGGAAGTAACGATGTTCTAATCGGTTTTTCTGCAGTCATTGATATGTATTTTAACAAAATAGCTCATTCGATGCGTTTCAAGATAACGAAGCCTACAGTCGAAACAGGGTAAATTGCCTTCTACTTAAAACAATCACCACCTATGAAATATAACAAATCGTTTAAACATCGACATTAACGTATCCTAACACTTGTTTTCTGCTTCAGGTGCTCACGCGTAATTCTAATACATGTAGGAACGCAGACTAGCTCGGGCCAGGTTTGCAGAATAAACATATCAGCAATAAGGAAAGTTATAATTACGTCCCTTGCCGCGCATTGAATACAATTTATGAATGGATGGATCTAATCGTGAAAAGAGAATGTGTATACATGCACGTAAATATTCCTGGCTGTTCAAAATATTTCATTCTTTAAAATGACGATCAGGGTTAGACATTTTGTTGTCAAAGAAACTCCAAAACATATTTTTTCTTTCCGCACAAGGTTTAAGAAATGGCCGATTGGTTAAGAAATCGGAACTATTTCTATAGGGTGTATATATATAGTAAATCGTCCCTTATTTTTACACATCATTGTAAAATGAAATACATCCGCGGTTCTTATTCGAAAACAGTTTACTTTAGTTATACATGTATTAACAAAATTTAGCCGATGCTGCATGAGTTTATAACGTTATATATTTAAACAATACAACTTTCATGTCTGCAATTGCCATATGGTTTCAAATGAAGAATCATAATTTGGGATTATATGCTGACTGACGTGCCGGAGCTACTTTCAGATTTGGTACTTAAGGAGTAGGCTTCGGAAAACGGTAAGTAAATTTGTTTGTTTACACAAACAAATAAAAACAAAACACAAAGTACACTTAGGCCAGAGGGATCGTATTTAAGCCGTCGAAATTTTAAAGAACGGGAAAAATGAATTCCCATGTAGCAATAAATTTTAACGCATGAGATCAAAACATGAACGCTGTCAAGGGTCTTACCCAACGACTAACAGTGTATTCATTTCAAATGTATGAAACGGACTATGCGTATGTCAAATAACAGATACAGGCTTTTTATTATTAATCTTATTTTAAAGATGTGACATGTGTCAATAATATTTCATTCCACAAAATGCTAAATATGCCAAATTCAACCCATTCAAACAAATCCAAATGAGAGCCATAATAAAAGGTACGACATGAATCAGTACATCCGGGTAGTTTTGGTGTGTGTCTATTTTTTTAACAAATATCAAATTGGTCCCACATTTAGGAAATGTCTCAAAATATTAAGTACAGATCACATATAAATAAGTTCATGACTGCATACACATTTGCTATCCGCTTGCCAGAAAATTAAGTGCGCACTAACCAGTACATGCTTTATATCATATTTTGTTAACGTGTATGCCTTCTCTGTATTGATGTCTTAAACACAATACCCCTGATTATAGGTAGACTTGCGACCCGGCTTGTCATAATACATTCTTTACATAGTATGCTTTCGTAATATTCATCTACTTAAGGGTTTTTTGTTGTTTTTTTGGATGGGTTACGAGAATAATTTGGCATTCGCCTATTAACAAAGCCCTTTAAAACGTATTTGCTTTAAAGCGTCATGTTAAAAACCGAATAAATAACTAAATTTTGACTTTTACTAGTATCAGTAAAGACTCAGTCATATCAGGTTCCAGCGAACTAACTTGTTTAGAATAAATGGCTTGGTCTGCGTCCAGTCACTACCTTTATAAAAGATTTTGATAACTTTAACTAATAACTTCGTTTATGTTTGTCATCTCAGATTCCAAAGATACTTCCAAGCCTTAAAACCAAAACAAATGACACAGTCTGTCCATATGGTTCCAGCGACCTTTTGGACTTTCTAAAAGGTTTCGGCGACCTCAACTATCAATTTCACACATTTTCTTTTTATTTGTCTTGTCAGATTACAGCGACCTAAAGATAAATTAAATTTTGATAACTTCTTATTGGATACAACGACCTTTAGTATTTCTAAGCGTTAGATGTATAATCAGCTTTTAATTTTGAACCATTTCTTTTCCTTTGTCATATCGGGTTCAAGCGATCTAAAGACAACATAAATAACATAGCTTGGAATAACTTCAAAATGGTTCCAGCGACCTTTTGATCTTTCCAAATATATATAAAAGGTTCCAGCGACCTTTTCGTATTTCTAAACATATAAAAGGTTCCGGCGACCTCAACTACTAGTAATAATTCATACATTTTCACTTTTCCTTTCTTTGACATAAAGGCCAAATATATAACACAGCCTTATAAACTTCCAAATGGTTCCAGCGACCTTTTGGACTTTCTAAACGTATAAAAGGTTCCGGCGACATCAACTAATAATTTCATAAATTTTCTTTATCAGGTTCCAGCTACATAAAGACAAAATATATAACATAGCCTGTAATAACTTCCAAATGGTTCAAAAAGAAACAGCATGTCATTAAGCTAACTATACATTTAAAAAAAAACATTATGCTCTAGTCAATTTTTGACTGCCAATTTATATTCTCCACTCGGAAGAGACCCAAAACAAACATTAACGCAGACATTGAATAACGACGAAAGTACGATGTATTTGTTTGAATGAAAACAAAATTTATAAATCAATCACAATCGGTTTTATACTGGAAAGATAGAATAATGCTTCCTGCAATATACTGTGAACTCAAAAGGCAAGACTTTGTCATATAATACATTGTATATTGGCGCTTCCTCTTTTACAATAATCTTTGCACAGTCTGGCAAGAATAACCGTATTCAAAGTAGCCTCATCCGGAATGAAAAACGAATAAAAAGGAAAAGTATTTACCAAGTACCTGCAAGCGATATTTGAAGAATTTTACAAAACGATATGAATAACGTGTTCCTCAAGGGGGGTAAACGGACTGAACCGTACCTAAACATACAAGATGGCGGCACGACAATAAAAAGTGAGTTTTTTCTAAATATTTTATTCGTAAAAATTTTCTCGAGAATGGCACCTGGCTATCAACCTGCTACACACTTTTTGGAACCACACCGCCTTTGTAGATATGCAATTACTTGTGTAGTTTTATTGAAATGCTGGTCATCCGATTCGAGTCGAGGGAAAATGTGACTAAAATTGTAGGGTAAGGTTCAGGTCATTTTGCTAAAATGGTCCTTTTCTTGAAATATTCACGATTATATATACTTTGATAATAAACGATAGGTTTCTGTGTTAAATATACACCCAAAACTATCAGTCGGCGCTAAATGAATGTCAGAATTTCATTAAATTTAAATTTTATTGTTTTTGGTAAGGTTCAGTGGCGAAAACAAACGGGTAAGGTTCAGCGCGATATGTAGACAAATCATGACAAGAGCGCATAATTTCTCGTTTCACGATAATAAACAGCCGTAGGACTGATTATATTCAATTCTTTCTTTCTTTCTGATACAGATACCAATGGCGTATTCTACGTACGTTATATGTGAATAAGAGTTAGTTCACTGCATTTCAAGGAAACGCCTTTACAATGTTTTACTAGTAAATGTAAAAGGGTAGCTAAATGCTTAGCCGACTCTTCACATGAAAGTTAACTATGGAAAAGTTTGGCCGCAGATGTAGAACTTTACATGTACATTGTATTGTGTTTTACAAATTCCAGAGTATGCTCTCTTGCTCAAATAGTTTCCAGTCAGCAGTGTATTTAAATGAAGTGCATAAATTCTCACACGATACACAAGATTTCTTACAATGAGGCATTAGTAAGTAACTATCTAACATTTTCATTGCATTACATGTACATTTATTATATCGATAATAATAATATCTGCCATGTGTTTAAGTTTCGGATGTGAATATTCGCCTTGAGGGTATTTACCCATTGGGCGGTAACGAGGCTTACCGAGTTCTCGCACATGGGGAGGTAACCGAAAGACGAATATTTTGATCAAAACCTCAAACACATGATGATTTTTTTCTTGCATATCGCAAACCTATTGTACCATTTCAGCGAATTCTTCGTAAATAACATACGTACGAGACTAAACTCTTTAGTAGTGGAGTAATTTACACTTCCATTCATTCATGGCTTCGTTAAACTATAAGTCGCATTCATACGCGACGTCATTCAACAGCCCCTGACTTGTCTGTAACGGGTGCTCCAGACAGGGATTTCCGGAACGGGTAAAATCGTTGAAAATACCGATGCGATATGCAAGAAACAAGCCAAATATGTTTTTAGTATGAAACTAAATAAATTAATGTCAAGTTTAAGAAAATTTTATTATGCGGGTAAATTTTTTCCTTCTTTTTCTAAATAAATTATATAGAAACAGCAGCGAACATCTTTGAGTTGAAGTTATATGATATCTAAGGGTTCAACAGTCATACACAATTAAATGGACAGATTTTTACAAGTGTGTTGTTAAACAATAACACAATTTTTGTATATATCGTCAAATATCTCGGTTACTATCAAAGCTATTGACTTGAAACTTATAATAGTTTTTACTATCAAATTCTTTACATGGAAAAACATTCTTCATACTCTGATTTGAATGGGGACATAATTATGTCCCCTTTCAACTTAGAATTTATGGATTTAAACATTTTGATAAAGTGTAATATCTTTATAATTATCTAAGCTATTGGCTTGAAACTTAAAATAATTATTAACTATCAAAGTGCAAACCAGCAGAAACAAAGCCCCTATATCGCTGATTTGAATTTTGATGGAGTTATATAAGCCCCTCGTACTGGCAGAGTTTTAATTCAAAGTCAAGCACCGAGAAAGGCGAGCGCTGTCTTACGGACAACTCTTGTTAATATAAACCTCTATCTAAGTAACATTTTAACTGGAAATTGGTTCTAGTGTGCGAGTCCAGAATGGAATTCATAAGTAGTAATTGTTAAATGTATTTTAACAAATCCTTGATTTAAATGATCACTGAAATGATTTGTAAACTTCAACGAAATGAAATGTTGACATTGTTTGAATGGCAGCACCCGTTACAGACAAGCCACGGGCTGTTGAATGACGTCTTGTATGAATGCAACTTATAGTTAAATGAAGCTATGAACTTGTGAATGGAATTGTAAATTACTCCACTACTAAAGAATATAATCTCGCACGTATGTTATTTACGAAGAATTCGCTGAAATGGTACAATAGGTTTGCGAGAACCAAGCAAAAAAATCATCATGTGTTTGAGGTTTTGATCAAAATATTCGTCCTTCCGTTACCTGCCCATGGGCGGAAACTCGGTAAGCCTCGTTACCGCCCAATGGGTAAATACCCTCAAGGCGAATATTCACATCCGAAACTTAAACACATGGCAGATATTATTATTATCGATATAATAAATGTACATGTAATGCAATGAAAATATTAGATAGTTACTTACTAAGCTAGGCATTTGCAAACCATTGTAAGAAATCTTGTGTATCGTGTGAGAATTTATGCACTTCATTTAAATACACTGCTGATTGGAAACTATTTGAGCAAGAGAGCATACTCTGAATTTGTAAAACACAATACAATGTACATGTAAAGTTCTACATCTGTGGCCAAACTTTTCCATAGTTAACTTTCATGTGAAGAGTCGGCTAAGCATTTAGCTACCCTTTTACATTTACTAGTAAAACATTGTAAAGGCGTTTCCTTGAAATGCAGTGAACTAACTCTTATTCACATATAACGTACGTAGAATACGCCATTGGTATCATCTGTATCAGAAAGAAAGAAAGAATTGAATATAATCAGTCCTACGGCTGTTTATTATCGTGAAACGAGAAATTATGTGCTCTTGTCATGATTTGTTTACATATCGCGCTGAACCTTACCCGTTTGTTTTCGCCACTGAACCTTACCAAAAACAATAAAATTTAAATTTAATGAAATTCTGACATTCATTTAGAACCAGACTTGTAGTTTTGGGTGTATATTTAACACAGAAACCTATCGTTTATTATCAAAGTATATATAATCGTGAATATTTCAAGAAAAGGACCATTTTAGCAAAATGACCTGAACCTTACCCTACGATTTTAGTTACATTTTCCCTCGACTCGAATCGGATGACCAGCATTTCAATAAAACTACACAAGTAATTGCATATCTACAAAGGCGGTGTGGTTCCAAAAAGTGTGTAGCAGGTTGATAGCCAGGTGCCATTCTCGAGAAAATTTTGACGAACAAAATATCTAGGAAAAACTCGCTTTTTATTGTCGTGCCGCCATCTTGTATGTTTAGGTACGGTTCAGTCCGTTTACCCCCCTTGTTCCTGTTTACGATGTAAATGCAACTGAATTATACATCCCGGCAATCTTACTGATATTTTTCATGAAATGGTGTATTATTTACGCTCATCTTCTGGACAAAATATTCTAATCACACAGATCAAGCTTTGCCAACGACAGTACACGGCTCTGCAAAAGTTTTTTTTTTTTTTTTTTTTTTTTATACGAAATTTGCTTGAATTACAATTACATGCAGCGTTTAGTTCTGAACTCTGATGGATATCTAGTATACTGATAAAAATTGTCTCCGAATTGCTTATGTAAACGTTCACATCACATTTACAATTAAAAAATTGTCTCCGAATTGCTTATGTAAACGTTCACATCACATTTACAATTATTTATCGAAATTGTTTTCTTTTTGAAACATCGAAGTTATTTTCATATAATACAATTATTTGTTTATACAATACTTCCCTTATTATTTTCTATGGTTATAAAACATAGTTTATGTTGTATCATTTGTGAGGTTTTGCCAAACGTAAAACATAATTTACCCCAATGCAGCATGTAATTTATCCAACTGCTGCATAAAAATAGAGCCATTAATAGTAGAAAACATAGGATTTCGTTGATAAGCGTGACTGCTCATGCTAACTTGATTGTAAAATAAACAAAGATGATATACCCACCACCACCCCATCTGATATTTTATTGGATATTGGAGTCACATTTTCACTTTTCCGTAAACTGATATGCGCATGCGTGTGATCCGAGTCATCGGACGCCTTTCCGTTTCTATTTTTAGCATGCATGCGCCTGTGGGAGAGTTCGATACGTTAACCGAGAGTGTGATCCTAGTTGTAAATGTATGATTGGTAAGTTAAACTTATTCATAAAATTTAAACTTGAAAACAAAATTTTAAATTTTACCGATGATTATTAGCTGGTACAATGTATAGCTAAAACCCGGAGTTGAGTATAAATACTTGCACATGTTCTGCCATACATGCTTTTGAAGTTATTTTGTTTAACACCAGTTATACAGTTACATACAAATATCTCTTTAATGATAGGTTTGAACATTAAAAAAGAATACTTATCTTGGGATTCTCTTTCTTTCTGTTTTTGTTTTATCTCGCTCTTTAGGTTGACAAACCAGATGTAACTCGGCCCTTTTTACCCTTTGATGTCTTATACGTCACTTTTCGTACTCTGGGACAGACGTTGACTTGTTGGATAACCTTATCCTCCCCATTTGCCTGATGTGTAGATTGTGCATACAGTTCATACATTCAGTAATTCAAGTTGATATTTCATAAATAATATACAGCGAGTGTTGGTTACGATTTTACAGTCACTGATACACTGGTACACGGAAAGAGCTATGCCGCCACCGGTTTACAAACATCCTTTTGAAAATCCAATGCACTTAATGTGGAAACAGTTTTAAAAGTAAGTTTTAATGTACCCGAATGAAATATTTATAAAACATTCCGTTGTCAAATTTGATAACTAGTCGGCTTGACGATATAACTTCGAATGGCTTGCTCAACACATGTAACGCACTAAAATCACGTGCAAAATTACCACCAAAACTACCAACCACTACACGTAGAACACGGTGTATGCTCCTGACAATAAATCATCTATATTACTGATAAAAAACGAACAATAACATATACAATTACCACTATTTCTTAAATTCATATGACAGAAACTTGTATTTATAACACTGTGTGTGTTGTTACGCAATGTATAAACCATCGTAATAGAAGGATATAGATAAAGCAATGACAATATTAATGGATGTTATGGTTGTTGGGAGGAATCATCAATTAGTTGCAGGCAACCTTCTTAGAAAGTTTGGTGACAGTTGAATGCAAATTGTGACATGTAGAGCGTTTTCAAGGGAAAGCTCACGAAGGTCACTGTGACCTTGACCTTTGACTCACTGACAACACGAACAGAAGGGATCATCAATATGTTACAGACAACCTTCTGAGAAAGTTTGATGAGAGTTGAATGAAACATTTAAATTGTAGAATGTTATCAAGGAACATTATCGGAAGTCATTGTGACTTTGACCTTTGACTCATTGACCCTCAAAATAATAGGGATCATATAGAGGTTGCAGACAACCTTCTGAGTAAGTTTCATGAGAGTCAAATGAAATTTGTGACCTGTAAAGTATTATCCATGGAAGTACGGACAGACAAACGGAAGGACGACAGACAAATCACCACGGCATAATGACTGGGAATATATAGCTGAAACTTTTAGGTTAAGTTATTTTACTTTCGAAGATTCTTTTATTTATGTTTTGGAGGTTATTTAGTTTTACATCAGTTATAGGGCATGTCCCTTTAATTGATTTCTATTGGTGACCTAATTTATATTATTTTCCAGATAACTGAAATTCTCAAATGTTTATTTGTATTTACAGAAAAGTCAGCTTCCCAATATTTCCAGGACTGTTGTTGTCAAAAGAGTTTGTGTTTCTGGGTCAGAGGCAGAGCTTTTCCTTGCTGATGAATCCAGCATAACAGTCAGCGCGGGAGTGTTGCAGACTGCTCTGTCTACTTAGGACAACCCTGTAATTACATTGAGTTGGCTACTTCAGTTGTTCAATCTCTTTACACGTAAACACACAGGGCTAAAAAGTAGTCTTTGTCGAAAACGTGTGAGCAGAAGCCACAACACAGAAAATATGTGCTAAAAACCATTGCGCTCAGCTACCTAATTGTATTGTACATGAAGTGCTCATTGTAAGCAATTAATATCTGCCCCTGCCATGAGCATTGCACTTGAAACATCATTTGCAACAAAACTTATGGTTATAATGAACAGTTACTTCAACTGGTACTGGTAAACATACTGTACATTTCAAATTAAGTGCTTATTGTTGAAATTCTTTAGTACACAATCTCTTTTTTACATTAAGGCTTGTTTTTTTCTGACTATATACATATGCTCACTGAGTATGATCTCAATGCAATTTTTAACCAGGTTTTCCGAAGGAAAAATCCTGAACTTATTAGATTGAGGTATGTCGGCTGGCGGGCGGCGGGCGGGCGTAAACAATTTCTTCTGTGCGCAACTCCTCCTACATTTCTCAACGGATTTCAACCAAACTTTCACAGAAGTATTGTCATGAAGTGCCCTAGCGCATATTGTCAGGGTTTTGTGATTTGGTCATTTTTGACAGAATTATGGCCCTTTGTTTTTTTTTTCACATATGTAATTCTTCTGTGCGCAACTCCTTCTACACTTCTCAAGGGATTTCAACCAAACTTTCACAGGATTATTGTCACCAAGTGCCCTGGCGCAAATTGTCGGGGTTTTGTGATTTGATCATTTTTGACAGAATTATGGGCCTTTGTTTTTTTCCACATAATGTAACATATATAGAGAAATACTCTTCTGTGTGCAACTCCTACATTTCTCAAGGGATTTCAACCAAACTTTCACAGAACTATAATTGTGAACTAAAGAATTTTGAATATATAATGTTCTGCCCCTGGTCGTCCGTCCGTCCGTCCATTAGCAATTTTGTGTCTCCTTATTTAAGTATATATAAAAGGGAGAATACTCTGTTATTATAAAAGGGAGAATACTCTGTTATTACTGTCTATTTTTAGAATAAATTACCAGTCCTGTATACTTAAGAGTTCTGTTACAGTAAGATGACAAAATTTCTCATGAGACCAGCGGTTCAAACCCCACACAGAGCAAGTTTTTTTTTTGTTTTTTTTTAAATAATTTTTGCCTGAATTATGGCCCTTTATTTTTTCCACATATGCTATATATAGAAGAATACTGACACGTGCCCACTTCCTCCTACATTTCTCAAGAGATTTAAACCAAACTCTCACAGAACTGTTGTCATCAAGTGCCCTCGTGCATATTGTCTGGGTTTTGTGTTTGGATCAATTTTGCCTGAATTATGGCCCTTTGCCTTTTTTACACGTGTAATATATAGAAGAAGACCTTTGTTTCTTTTTCACATTATGTATATCTACTGACTTTAAAAACACATTTGCGCTCGGCCAGCAGACTGGAAAATGAAAACCTGGTTTTGTGAAAATTTCCTGTCACTTGTCTTAGTTTATTTTTAAATAAAGATATGTTTGCACATAACTGTTTAAATTTGTTTCTTTTCTTCAGTAGTATTCCTTTAATACAGTTAAACCCTGTGTCATCTAGCGCCTGGTTAAAGAGCAATCTGTGTCACCTGGTACAGTTCCTTGGCCTCAGTAATGTGAAATATATTGTGGTTTAATTGCTGGCATGTTGATTGGGTCCTAAAGGCTGTTGGATAAAACAGGTCTTCATATTCATGTATTCTGTGTTAGCACACTGGCACAAAGTGCCAGAGTGAGCTGTTGGGATCGCTCACCATCCGTCGTATTTCGTACTCTGTTTTTACATTCATTTTGTGAGAGGGGCCTGTAAAAGTAAATTCTCAACATTTTTAAAACTTGCTAGGAAATCTCAATGGAAGTGTTTTCAGTTTCCGGTAGTAAAAACGCATACTTTCAGTTGATAACCAATCATTTGCCAGTCAACAAGCAGTATCACTAGATAAATATCAGTCATCAAACTACCTGCTAAATACTGTAAAAGAATAATTTGCTTTCTTCTCCTTTTGAAACAAGATTTTTTTCTGAATTTTGTTAATAATTATGTTCCCCGTGACATTTTGCTTTGCAAAACAATTTGCAGTTGAGTCTGCAACATGGCACTCTTGTTTTAAATTTCTGTTTTAAAAAGCTGACAGCTCATCAAACCCTCTTTGACTTGAGAACTACACAACTTCAGTGCCTTCAGCGCTTTGATTTTATAATATCGTTCGCTACATTCAAACAGCAGCTTTATTTGGTCTATCTTGCACTACTTTCCCATAGCTCAGTTTTACAGTTGTTATCAGCACGTTTTACAGTTAAACTGTCTACTGTTTTCGAAATGTAGCATGCTTACTTTGGCCTCCCAAGCCAAAAATTGCAAAAATGTTCGTGGTGATTTTTGAAGCTATATCACATTGCGTAAAGAGGTAAAAAACAAGTCATCAGGTCAACGAAACAATGCGGTCATCTTGTGTACCTTTCACCATGGAATAGGTCATAATGTTTGTCTTGGTTATCGAAATTTAAACCGAAAAGTATTACATAATATAAAAACTAATGCACTATGTCAGATTAAAGGAAAACTTTGTAAACGTTCTAAATGGCGTATTTCTAATCCCAATGCTATTATCGTGAATTTGTGTTGACTCACTTTCGGTCGAGATCAAAAGTGTAAAAGTCAAATTTTGTCTAAATATTTGCCTTGTCGCGTGAAAACCTGTGTCGATACAGCAGATGTTAATAAAACATATATATGTTATAAATTTGTCATTTGATTCTTATAAAACTACTCTGAAAGGAATATTTAGATGATTTTTTATAAACATGATCTGGAATGAGACTGTCATATCAGGTCATGTCGATTTAAAATGGTAGAGAAAAGACAAACGAACAATGAGCTATATATGCACCCCGGGTATTCGACTACTTCGAACGCAGATGGGTACTACTGACGACAGATGTATATACATGACCGTCATGACATGTAAGCTGGAAAATACCTAATATCTTCTCTTTCTTTATTCATTTTCACAATGTTTTCGTTCAATATGATTTGCAATATATTTGTACTAGGCAATGCTCAATTGTTTTGCTGAAAAATGACCGACGTGTTGTTACGATTGCGGAAATAGACCAGAAATTGCAATTTTTCGGATTTTTAACAGAATTTTGAGAAATCTAATAATCGAAAGAGTCCAAAACTGCATAAATCGTAAAGCTACACATTTTTTGTAGCAGAAAAACATATTTTCGTTTCGCTATGACTGATACAGCAGCTGCAATTGATACTTAAACAAGCATGGGGTTCTTTTTGAGGGTACTTATGACGACAGATGAAAATATTATAGGGTAAGTATGAATGCAGACGGTGGATACGTAAAACGCCATACGAACTGCAGATACGTAAAACATGAAACATAAGCAGTCTTATGATGGATGGGAATACTGTTGTTAACTTTAGTTTTTGTCTTAAACTGAAAAACTATGTAATAAAAGTAAATTATAAGTCAAGGCTAAATAGAAAACTTCAGTATCATTATGATTTTTGTAAAATTATCTTTTATCAATGAGGTACCGGACTTTTAACCTTTTGTTACAAAATCATAATACAAATAAAGGCATTACTCCGCAAAAATGTATGTTACTTGCTGCATTTGTATGTATTACCATGAGAATCAAGTATGGCAAGTGTTATGTAGATGCGTTGGTCGGTTTTGAAGTTATTAATATTAATAACACGTCTTTGATCAACGCAAAAGCTGGGGCGAGTACAACAATCCTCCTCATTCTTCGAACAGTCGGGCTAAAATGTAATTACAAATGTATCTGATATTTTACATTGGCGTTAAATGAACATGTTTGTCCCCGTGGATTATTTGTAGTAGCATTGTCTCTTGGTCACTGACTACTTACTAGTGTATGGGAAACTTGACATCGATATTTTAAAGACGTCGTTATCAATTCATTCTCTAAACAAGAGATCATCTTTCACGAAAAAAAACACGTCTCTTATTATTCAGCATCATTCAGTACAATTGAAAATACATACCACTAAACTGTAACAATCCGATGATATTCAGGCTTCGCACCAATCACTTCTGTGTAGTATTGTAGTTTTCTGACCAGTGATATAGGATTAGTAGCACAAGCATATTAGAATATGAGACATCAAAAGACATAGTTCCGCAAAATTCATTGAACTGTAACATGCTGACGAAATGTACAACTACGCTTGACAATGATCACTCATGTGACTTTTGGTAAAATTCAACTCCAGCGTTTAGGAGAATTAGTATGGACATTATGAAATATGACACATCAGGGTTGCAACTTCCCTGGAAATCAATGAATCGGAACATGCCGACGACAATTGTGTTCTAATAGGTTTGGTGGAAATCTGGCCAATGGTAGATGAGAAGTAGCAAAAACATCATTAAATTTGAAGAATCAATGGCCATACAATGTAAATCCCCTGAAAATCACTGAACCGGATGTGCCGGCGATATGCGTAACTAAGCTTGGCACTGCTCAGTTATTTTAGGTTAAGAGGAAATCTGCCGGATGTTATAGGAGAATTTGCCATAACATCATAAAATGATATGTATCAAGGGCGGTTATTCCACTGAAAATCATTGAACCGGAACATGCCGATAATATGCACAAGTACGCTTATGTGAAGTTTGGTGTAAATCCGCCACGTGGTATCAGAGGAACTGCGTGGACATACTTAATGATCAAAACAGTGACAGACATGTATCACTGATAAATATGTCTCTCACGGAGGTGGGATACATAATTATTATCAGTATATACATGCTAGACCCTTCTTCATAGACTAAACAACTGCCATACTGAATGTAATTAGTTTAAAACCAATATTTATCCTGATTTGAAAACACCTATTTACGCTTACTACTTGTTATACGTATCCTCATTTCATAATAATCTGCGTTCGAACGTATCTCCTTCGATCGTTTATCTTCACCCACCTCTATAAATATGCTTATATCAAAACGATACCACTCATTCCAAAGTCTAGGGCTGTTTGTATTGATACCTTATACATTTGTCTGTATACGTGTCTAAGGTCATTGATATATTTTGTTATTATAAGCAAATAAATGTCATTTTTGTCAACGTTTACTGTAGTTTTTTTTCAACATTTTAGGGAAATTCCGTAATCAAAAGGCGTCAGTTTATCATAAAACTTCACACATGCTTAGTTTAAACATATTACTACCTATATCAAGCAAAATGTCGGACCTAAAAAGAGATATAATAAAAATATCGGGGTTATTCCAGCGTGCCTGTCATGACGTGCATGTATATACATCTATCGTCAGTAGTACCCATCTGCGTTCGAGTAGTCGAATACCCGGGGTGCTATGTGTTACTTTTAAGCATCAAGTATAAATCTATTCAAAGCGGTTCGGTTCTTATCGTACAGTAATTTAGCAAAAATAATCTATCTAAGTAAATTATCATGAGATTTTGCTGTCAAATAAATTCAATACAGCTACAATGTGGAAGATTAAAACAAGATATTTATTGTTTTGTTTAAAACAAAAGTGGTTAAGCAAACAGTTTACATATACACTTAACAGGTTTAGAAACGCAAAGAGTTCCCCTGTTGAACATTTTTATTTGAATGATGCTAGTGTTTTTATTTCTATTTAAGTCATTTTTGCGATGAATCATTGAAACTTTTACAATAATTTAATTCTATACTGTTTTGTTGTGTATGAAATTTGAATAAATTTGAAACACGATAACACTGTTAAAATAAATATTTTGCCACTTTTGCGTTTCTAAACCTGTTGAGTGTACTAGGGTAAGTGCTCTCAACAAGAATAGATTAGGATATCTGTTGAAACGATGGTTGCTCCAGAAATAACACATTTGCCCACATACAGGCAACCATCAAAGCATAACAGTATGAAAGTAATCTGTTCGCAAAAATCATAGAGGTTCATTAAAACACGGAGACAAGTTATGGCATTTTCTATTTGCACTTTCCTTTGATATTTGCATACTGTATATTTATATGCAGTTTAAAATAGTTCTACTCTGTACTTTTTGCGTTATTCCTAGGATAAGAATAAGAACTAAAGAGCGGTAATTAAAATTTATATACGGTATATCAAAAAAAAAAAAATTCCAAATTGCAATTTATGTTATTTCTTTATATGTTTCATTTAATTTAATTACTTTCCTTTAAGTAGTGATTAATCATTGAAAAAGCTGAATAGAGTTCTGTCTCTCCCAACGTTTGCTTATTCGAAATGTCCTTAACATTCTTATTCTGAAACAAAACTGATCCTTAATTTACGATAAGAAATTAGTTTTCATTTCTATTACAAAACATACTTTTCGTAAGCTCTGACTGAATTGGTTCGCCACATCATTATTATAGTTCTGTGTTATATATGCTCTTAACAATATTGACGTATAACTCTCTTTACGCTCAGTATCTTAGATCGATATTATTGACAGTCAATGGTTGGTCTTACCAGGTAAATGATCCCTCTCGTGTTTGAGGGAGGGGGGGGGGGTGGGGTTAGTGGGTCAAAGGCACGGTCACAGTGACCCGAACTAGTGTTTTCCACTCAATATATTAAGATCTATATTACTCAAAGTCTACAAAATTCAATGTCAGGCAGACAACTTAAAACGAACTTGTCTGTTCTGTAAGAACTGTTTATCATATAAGGTACTAGATGTTATGTATACACGTTTAAATACATGTAATGAGCTTACCGTTTAAACATCTGGGGAAAAGATCCCATTATATAGGCTCGGTCCTTCGATGTATCTATTTCAATGTTATGTACAGAATCTTTACAATATTATGTTTATCGAACATATGATGTGTTACTGATCTCATGCACGTAAATGCTATTGCTATTAGATTACCATGGTCAACTTTTGAGTGTGTTCCAGACTTTAATCTCTTAGCAGGGTTTCTATGAGTCATCTGCTGTTGGAGATGTTATCCTGAAATAAAGACACCCAGTGCACATTGCGGTGACTAAGTTGCTTTACCTGTATACGTACATGTCACAGATGTGGCATTATGCGTACTCAAATTATCCAGAGAAGCCTACCGTACTCAAGTACACAGTGTAGTGACTGAGTTGCTTGTATATGTACATGCCATACAGGGTGGCAGAGTATGTATTCAAGTTATATATTTAGAGAGCTATGTTACTCAAGTACAACAGATGAATCAAGCTCGGCATTCCTGACTACTAGGGAGCACCGCGGGTGAAGGGGGGGGGGGGGGGGTACCTTACGGAAGAATGGGGGAAAAATAAACGAGAATGAAGTTAGCCCCGCAGCCCCATTTATCCCCACAGCCCCGTGAAGTTAGCCCCGCAGCACCTAGTTACCCCGCATCCCCGTGAAGTTAGCCCCGCAGAACCTAGTTACCCCGCATCCCCGTGAAGTTAGCCCCGTGGCACCTAGTTACCCCGCATCCCCGTGAAGTTAGCCCCGTAGCACCTAGTTACCCTGCATCCCCGTGAAGTCAGCCCCGTAGCACCTAGTTACCCCGCATCCCCGTGAAGTTAGCCCCGCAGCACTTAGTTACCCCGCAGCCCCGCCATGTTATCCCTATGCCACCATGTCTCAACACGCCTCGTGGCATATGGTTTCCTCAAAGTACCGCTTGAATTAACCTATGCATACATCACCACAGGACAACGAACAAACGCAGTGGTGTTGATGGGTAAAGATGTCTGCCGCTTATACCTGAGGTTTCGGGTTAGAACCCCACTGGGGTCACAACCGTACCTTGTCATATGTCATCAGTTCTATTTTCTCAGTCCCGTGCCCTCTAGTATCAATGCAACCCTGGTGATATTGTTGATATAAGTATCATCCCCGCTTCACATACTCTGTCCCGTGTCCCCTGCACTCAATACAGTTCTACTTATAGTGCTACCAATCTTTGATAACACACTGATTTACATGAACTCAGCCCTCAGCCCTGTGCCCTAAGCACTGAAAACACCGTTTGTAGAAGTAACATCCCCGCCTGAATGAGTTAGCCCCGTGTCCCCTCAATACACTTCCTGTAACAGTCATTTCTAGTTTTCAGACCTCCTTTATGTGCCCCGTGTCCTGTAGTATAATTGCAGCCCTGGTGAAATCGTTTTAAGTAGAACCATCCCCGCAGATGCAGGTGGGGGGGGGGGTGCGGGGGGGGGAGGACTAATATTTGAGATGAAACCACGGGTTTGGTTTCCTATAAGTAGGCGTATAAATTGATTCAGTGGCCTGAGCTTAGTTAACGCGGGGCTGTGTTCATACTGAGGACACGGATCTTACTGAACCGCCTCGATAGCCTAGTGATAGAGCGTCCGCTTCGAGTGCGGGAGGTCATGGGTTCGCTCCCTGGCCGCGTCATACCAACGACGTAAAATGGTACCAGTACCTCCCTGCTTGACGCTCAGCATTAAAAGGGAAACTGGCCATTTTCTGTCATACCCTAACTGCGATGGATAGCATTATGAATGAGGTGTCGGGAGTGAAAAATATCAGTTGGATAACTTATTTCACAATCGACCTAAAATTAATTAGTATAAACTAATAGTAAATGAGAGTTGCATAAAAGGAAGCGATGTTACCAAGGGTTCAATTTATACTTGGGCATCATTGTCATGTGGGATACTTACAAGGCGTTATCACGAGGGCTGCGTTGACACGTGTCGACACGTGTTTGAGGTCATGCGGCTGCAGATAAAATGTCAAAGGTGAAATTACCTGGGGCTGTGTTTATCATGGGCCTAGTACATGGGGTTGAATGGATATTGCGGGGAGTGATGTTGCCATGGGCACTATTTTGGTACTTCGACGGACGGACTGTTGACGTAATACGGGGCTGTGTTATGGGGTTAACTTTATGGGGCTGTGGGGTAACTATGTGCTAGGGGGCTAACTTCACGGGGCGCATGGTAATTAGGTGCTACGGGGCTGTGAAGATATACGGGGTTATCACTTATGCAATGATACCAGAGGACACGAGGCTTTGAAAATATGAAGGCGGGGACACAAATGTGCGGCATGAAAGGTAGGGAACACTGTAAGAAGTACAATATTGAGGGCATGGGGCAAGGGCGGGGATGCTAAGGAGAACTGTAAGAAATACCGTTTTGATGGAAGGGGACACGGGGCAGAATATGTAAGGCGAGGATGATATTTATATAAACATGGCATTGTTACAGGAAGGCACGAGCCTGATTTCAGGTGAATGCAGAACACAAAGGAATAGTATGAACGCTTGATAGCAATGTTAGAAGAAATGTTTTGATAGTCGGGACATGGGGCTGAGTCATCGAGGCGGGGATAATAATTAAAGAAACTGGGGAATAAGTGCTGTAATGATACTAAAGGACACGGGGCTGAGTTTATGTGAACGCATGAACACAAAAGGGTGTTATGAAAACTAGAGTGTAGTGTAAGAAGTACCGTTTTGATAACAGGGAACACGGGGATGAGTTCGTGAGGCGGGGATGATACTAATTGAAACGGTTTTACCAGGGCTGCAATGACACAACATGACACGGGGCTGAATTTATGTGAATGCGGGGACACACGCAGGTGGTCTGAAAACTAGAAATGTGTGTAACAAGAAGTGTTTTCATACCATGGGACACTATCCCTAGGTGCTACAGGGCTAACCTGACGGGGCTGCAGGGTATGTAGGTGCTACGGGGCTAACTTCGAGGGGCTGCGGGGTTTCTAAATGCTTCGGGGCTAACTTAACAGGGCTGCGAGGTATCTAGGTGCAACGGGGCAAGTTTCACGGGGGGGGGATAACTAGGTGCTTGTGGGCTAACTTAACGAGGATACGGGGTAACTAGGTGCTGCGGGGCTAACATCACGGGGCTGATACGTGAAGGTACGGGTTATAAGTGCTGCAATGATACTACAGGACACGAGTCTGAGTTTAGGTGAACGCGGGGACACAAAAGGGTGGTATGAAAGTTAGAGAGTAGTGTAAGAAGTGCTGTATTGATAGCAGGGGACACGGGGCTGAGTTAGTGAGGCGGAGATCGTTCTACTTTAAACGGTTTTACCAGGACTGCAATGATACTACAGGACACAGGACCCAGTTTATGTGAACGCGGGGACACAAAAGGGTGGTATAAAAGTTAGAGAGTAGTGTACGAAGTGCTGTATTGATAGCAGGGGACACGGGGCTGAGTTAGTGAGGCGGGGATGGTTCTACTTTTAACGCTTTTTGCAGAGCTGCAATGATACTACAGGACACGGGGCTGAGTTTATGTGAACAAAAGTGTAAGAAGTGCTGTATTGATAGCATGGGACACGGTGCTAAGTGAGTGAGGCGGGGATGGTTCTACTTTGAACGGTTCTAACGCTTTTACCAGGGCTGCAATGATACTACAGGACACGGGGCTGAGTTTATGTGAACGCGGGGACACAAAAGGGTGGTATGAAAGTTAGAGAGTAGTGTAAAAAGTGCTGTATTGATAGCAGGGGACACGGGGCTGAGTGAGTGAGGCGGGGGTGGTTGTACATTTAACGGTTTTACCAGCGCTGCAATGATACTACAGGACACAGGACCCAGTTTATGTGAACGCGGGGACACAAAAGGGTGGTATAAAAGTTAGAGAGTAGTGTAAGAAGTGCTGTATTGATAGCAGGGGACACGGGGCTGAGTGAGTGAGGTGGGGATGGTTCTACTTTTAACGCTTTTAGCAGAGCTGCAATGATACTACAGGACACGGGGCTGAGTTTATGTAAACAAAAGTGTAAGAAATGCTGTATTGATAGCATGGCACACGGTGCTAAGTGAGTGAGAGGGGGTTTGTTCTACTTTTAACGGTTTTAACGCTTTTACCAGGCCTGCAATGATACTACAGGACACGGGGCTGAGTTTATGTGAACGCGGGTCACAAAAGGGTGGTATGAAACTTAGAGAGTAGTGTAAGAAGTGCTGTATTGATAGCAGGGGAAACGGGGCTGAGTGAGTGAGGCGGGGGTGGTTGTACTTTTAACGGTTTTACCAGCGCTGCAATGATTCTACAAGACACGGGGCTGAGTTTATGTGAACGCGGGGACACAAAAGGGTGGTATGAAAGTTAGAGAGTGGTGTAAGAAGTGCTGTATTGATAGCAGGGGACACGGGGCTGAGTGAGTGAGGCGGGGATGGTTCTACATTTAACGCTTTTAGCAGGGCTGCAATGATACTAGAGGACACGGGGCTGAGTTTATGTGAATGCGGGGACTCAAAAGGGTCGTATGAAAGTTAGAGAGTGGTGTAACAAGTGCTGCATTGATAGAAGGGGACACGGGGCTGAGTGAGTGAGGCGGGGATGGTTCTACATTTAACGCTTTTACCAGGGCTGCAATGATACTAGAAGACACGGGGCTGAGTTTATGTGAATGCGGGGACTCAAAAGGGTCGTATTAAAGTTAGAGAGTGGTGTAACAAGTGCTGTATTGATAGCAGGGGACACGGGGCTGAGTGAGTGAGGCGGGGGTGATTCTACTTTTAACGCTTTTAGCAGGGCTGCAATGATACTAGAGGACACGGGGCTGAGTTTATGTGAACACAGGGACACAAAAGGATGGTATGAAAGTTAGACAGTAGTGTGAGAAGTGCTGTATTGATAGCAGGAGACACGGGGCTGAGTGAGTGAGGCGGGGATGGTTCTACATTTAACGCTTTTACCAGGGCTGCAATGATACTAGAAGACACGGGGCTGAGTTTATGTGAATGCGGGGACTCAAAAGGGTCGTATTAAAGTTAGAGAGTGGTGTAACAAGTGCTGTATTGATAGCAGGGGACACGGGGCTGAGTGAGTGAGGCGGGGGTGATTCTACTTTTAACGCTTTTAGCAGGGCTGCAATGATACTAGAGGACACGGGGCTGAGTTTATGTGAATGCGGGGACTCAAAAGGGTCGTATGAAAGTTAGAGAGTGGTGTAACAAGTGCTGCATTGATAGAAGGGGACACGGGGCTGAGTGAGTGAGGCGGGGATGGTTCTACATTTAACGCTTTTACCAGGGCTGCAATGATACTAGAAGACACGGGGCTGAGTTTATGTGAATGCGGGGACTCAAAAGGGTCGTATTAAAGTTAGAGAGTGGTGTAACAAGTGCTGTATTGATAGCAGGGGACACGGGGCTGAGTGAGTGAGGCGGGGGTGATTCTACTTTTAACGCTTTTAGCAGGGCTGCAATGATACTAGAGGACACGGGGCTGAGTTTATGTGAATGCGGGGACTCAAAAGGGTCGTATGAAAGTTAGAGAGTGGTGTAACAAGTGCTGCATTGATAGAAGGGGACACGGGGCTGAGTGAGTGAGGCGGGGATGGTTCTACTTTTAACGCTTTAACCAGCGCTGCAATGATACTACAGGACACGGGGCTGAGTTTATGTGAACACAGGGACACAAAAGGATGGTATGAAAGTTAGACAGTAGTGTGAGAAGGACACAAAAGGATGGTATGAAAGTTAGACAGTAGTGTGAGAAGTGCTGTATTGATAGCAGGGGACACGGGGCTGAGTGAATGAGGCGGGGATGGATCTACATTTAACGCTTTTACCAGGGTTGCAATAATACTAAAGGACACGGGGCTGAGTTTATGTGAATGCGGGGACTCAAAAGGGTCGTATGAAAGTTAGAGAGTGGTGTAACAAGTGCTGTATTGATAGCAGGGGACACGGGGCTGAGTGAGTGAGACGGGGATGATTCTACTTTTAACGCTTTTAGCAGGGCTGCAATGATACTAGAGGACACGGGGCTGAGTTTATGTGAATGCGGGGACTAAAAAAGGGTCGTATGAAAGTTAGAGAGTGGTGTAACAAGTGCTGTATTGATAGAAGGGGACACGGGGCTGATTGAGTGAGGCGGGGATAGTTCTACTTTTAACGCTTTTACCAGCGCTGCAATGATACTACAGGACACGGGGCTGAGTTTATGTGAACACAGGGACACAACAGGATGGTATGAAAGTTAGACAGTAGTGTGAGAAGGACACAAAAGGATGGTATGAAAGTTAGACGGTAGTGTGAGAAGTGCTGTATTGATAGCAGGGGACACGGGGCTGAGTTAGTGAGGCGGGGATGGTTCTACTTTAAACGGTTTCACCACGGCTGCAATGATACTATAGGACAAGAGTCTGAGTTTATGTGAATGCGGGGACACAAAAGGGTGGTATGAAACTTAAAGAGTAGTGGAAGAAGTGCTGTATTGATAGCAGGGGACACGGGGCTGAGTTAGTGAGGCGGGGGTGGTTCTACTTTTAACGCTTTTAGCAGGGCTGCAATGATACTACTGAAAACGGGGCTCACTTTATGTGAACGCGGGGACACAAAAGGGTGGTATGAAATTTAGAGATTAGTGTAAGAAATGCTGTATTGCTAGCAGGGGAAACGGGGCTGAGTTAGTGAGGCGGGGATGGTTCTACTTTTAACGCTTTTAGCAGGGCTGCAATGATACTACTGAAAACGGGGCTGACTTTATGTGAACGCGGGGACGCAAAAGGGTGGTATGAAATTTCGAGATTAGTGTAAGAAATGCTGTACTGCTAGCAGGGGAAACCGGACTGAGTGAGTGAGGCGGGGATGGTTCTACTTTTAACGTTTTCACCAGGGTTGCAATGACACTACAGGACACGGGGCTGAGTTTCATTTAATGTTGGGACACATAGAGGTGGTTTGAAAACTAGAAATTACTGTTAAAAGAAGTGTATTGATAACAGGGGACACGGGGCTAACTCATTCAGGCGGGGATGTTACTTCTACAAACGGTGTTTTCAGTGCTTAGGGCACAGGGCTGAGGGCTGAGTTCATGTGAATGAGGGTGTAATCAAAGATTGGGAGCACTATAAGTAGAATTGTATTAAGTGCAAATGACACGGGACAGAGTATGTGAAGCGGGGATGATACTTATATCAACGATAGCAACATGGTTGCATTGATACTAGAGGGCACGGGACTGAGAAAATAGAACTGATGACATATGACAAGGTACGGTCGTGACCCCAGTAGGGTTCTAACCCGAAACCTCGGGTATAAGCGGCAGACATCTTTACCCATCAACACCACCGCGTTTGTTCGTTGTCCTGTGGTGATGTATGCATAGGTTAATTCAAGCGGTACTTTGAGGAAAAAAACAAAAATAATATCAAACAGGGAATGCCACGTACCAAAAACGCAGCCTCCCCAAAACGAACCCCACATCACCCAGATCCTCATGAAAAATCCCCAGAAACCATATGCCACGAGGCGTGTTGAGACATGGTGGCATAGGGATAACATGGCGGGGCTGCGGGGTAACTAAGTGCTGCGGGGCTAACTTCACGGGGATGCGGGGTAACTAGGTGCCAAGGGGCTAACTTCACGGGGATGCGGGGTAACCAGGTGCCACGGGGCTGACTTCACGGGGATGCGGGGTAACTAGGTTCTGCGGGGCTAACTTCACGGGGATGCGGGGTAACTAGGTTCTTCGGGGCTAACTTCACGGGGCTGTGGGGATAAATGGGGCTGCGGGGCTAACTTCATTCTCGTGAAAAATAATGGGAAAACCATTGATCAATGGAATTCAATCCAGTGAATTTATTATAATTACAAAGGAGAAAAACATCATGTTCCCATATAAACTACATATTATAGAACTTAACACAAAAAAAATGCAAAATACCTTAGAGGAAAACCGTCAGTGATGAATTAAGTTGAAAAGATAATATTGAAAACATATCATCTAAGGCTAGAAACACTCTTAGATTTATAAAATAAACTAACGTAAGTGCATGAACGTACCTTGCATGCTTCAGTTACGTCACTCCATCTGTTCGAGTGAGCCATTATGCCCTGAGAATCAGCATAATTTCATCCCAGACACTTTAATATAAACAAAATAAAGATTTGGTGCATGAAAACTGTTATGTATGAAATAATTTCCGTTCCAGTGGACGTGTTCATCATGGTTGAATGCTTTCGTTGTTGTATGCATGAGTTTGTTATCACGGGGTCCTGTTATGGATAAAAGACATAGACTCTTTCCTGATCCTGTAGCAAACTACAGTGGACGTGATGTTTTCAGTATAATTTCAGGGCAACGTTTCCAATTCTTTGAAATGACAGGTGAAACACCAGAAACATTTCTTTAATTAGTCACTCTTTAACAAGCCCGTAAACCAGAAAATCGCGGGATCGGATTGTCTGAAATGCATAGAGTTTTACTTGTTATCATCTGGTTACGCTCATACCCGTGGTACTGTGTTTTGTCAGCATTATTTAATGTCAGTCTGTCTACAATACATCAGCAGATAAAGATATTTATAACAGTTCTGTATGAAACACTAAAAAGGTTTATGCAGTGGCCAGCAGTTGATGTATGGCGCGGTTTAAGAAACAACTGGAGTAAACTTAACATGGCTGTCGAGGCAATAGATCGGACGAGTCACAAAATATACAGACCCAAATAGGTCAAGAACAGTACTTGTCTTGACATAGATAATACCATCGCATACATGCTAAAGTGATAATAGATAACATTGGAGAAATCAGACAATCATTTAGAGTGCGGGTTTTTAGAACACCAAAACGATGCACAGCATAAAACTTCTGCAACAGATCGGAACTGATTTGCCCTTTCCAGATACTTGTTTGTTATTAGCTAATAAGATATATCCGATTAGGTTTCCGGCGAATAAACAATACACAGCAGCACGGTTGTGTAGGAAACACGGACTCGGTAGACAAAATTGTGCTCAATTAAATAGGTACATTAGGCGATATAAAAGTATGATGGAGCATGCTATCGGAGAAATAAAATGTTACAGATGTTTACCTGAGAAATCAGAGTCTTGGGAAATAGAATTTTATCACAACACCAATCCGCCTGGTTAATATATTTTAAAAACGATAGTTCTAATGTTTGTATCAATACATGTTACATAGTCAACATAGCATATACCTTTCATAAGTGACAGAAAAAAACATACTCGAACCAAGCGCACAAGCATTTAGAAATCTGTTAAAAAGTGCAAGACGGTATATATGTAGCTCACCTCCATTTAACTATAACTTAAAAACACACGTTATGGAAATTACCAAATCAGAATCCTGTCATGTCTTTTATCCAATCAGCACGTGTTGAGTCTGTTTGCTTCTAGCCATTCATAATAACTTATGCAAATTAGACAATAAACTATTAATATCTCACTAATTAGAAAAGTTGTGTGCCATAAAATTACGTAATAATGCGTAATTTTTTGTCCCTATATCCCGTTCTAATCAAATCGGAAAATCAGCATGTGTAAATATACATATAGCATAGTACACTATATTTATAATTATTATAATTTTCAGAGTTTTGAAAAGTAGAATTAATCTAACTTAACAGAAATATAGACTCTTTATTACTGCAGAAAAAGTGGCATACTATATTCTAGCATAAAATGTGCTGTTTTTGCCCATTTTGCCGGTGTTTTAACAGGAGAAAAAACGTGTGTTAACGGGGAGATTCACGCGCCGTTATAACCCGTTTTCATTTATGCGCAGTACAGGGCCATTGTAAACAATGGACCTGTCTCCCAAGTCTTACATCATGTACGGCGTCAACAGTGCCGGGCTTAAAAACCGCTGGTGACGTCATAAATATGACGTAAACAACACGGACGTTGTCCCGCGCATAATTGAACGTCGTACCAGCAAGAGCGTTTCAATTTTATTTTTATGATTTTTTATGCTATGTATGCTAGAATAGCGCTTACGCACGTTTTTTCGTGTTATAACACCTGCAGAAACCCTCGGGATATGTTGGTGCCCTCGCCCTAACGGGCTCGGGCACCAACCAACCCTCGGGATTCTGCAGATGTTATAACACGAAAAAACGTGCGTTAACCCTACATACATATAGCAAATCATTTAATGCAGAAGTTATAAAATTTGCATCTTATATGGGTCAATATCAACCAATGTTAGTCAAAAGAGAAACTTAAAAATGTCTTTTATTTCTTCCAAGAAACAGTTTGATAGAGTGGTTCAGCAAAGCAATAGGAGAGATTATTGTGGATTTCCAGAACTCCTCTTGATTATTATTACATACTGATTTTAAATCACTTTGAACTGACACCCAATAAGATCTATTGCGTAATTTTATGGCACACAACTTTTCTAATTAGTGAGATATTAATAGAAAGAAATTTTTACTTGTTGATGAGCAAAATGGTTTCAGAAAAGGTAGAAGTACAGTTGACCATATTTCCTCTTTAGCTAATTTAATTGAAACTGGAAAGAAAGTAAAAAAGTTCACATTTTGTGCATTTATTGATTTTAAAAAGGCGTACGGTTTTATTCATCGAAGTATTTTATGGAAGAAATTATCTTGTTCACAAATAGGTGTGGATGGAAGGATGTTAGATGCCTTAAAATCTTTGTATTGCAATGTTTCTACTAGTGCTAGAATCAATGGGTTATATACGGACTGGTTTAATGTACATTGTGGTTTACGACAGGGCTGCTCATTACCCCTTTACATTTCAATTTATTTTTAAATGAACTAGCTGTTGAAATCAGAGAGGCAGGCAAAGGTATTTGTATTGGCAATGAGAAAGTTTCTATCTTCCTATATGCAGACGATATTGTTCTAATTGCTGCAAATGAAGAAGATTTACATTATATACTTGAAATTTTACATAACTGGAGTATGGCAAATAGTATGATTATTAACCCAATGAAAACTAATATTGTACACTTTCGGCCGCCGTCGGTAAAAAGGTCGTCATATGACTTTTCATGTGGTAACAATATGACGATGGTTACTCAGTATAAATATCTTGGGTTAGTTTTAAATGAGTTCTTAGATTTTAATGTAACTGCTAAGTCTGTTGCCCAGAGTGCTGGTAGGGCCTTGGGTTTACTTGTTGGTAAATGTAAGGCTATTGGAGGTGTTCCATATAATGTTTTCCGTAAGCTGTATGAAATTACAGTTTGGCCAGTAATTGAAAATGGAGCATCTGTCCGGGGAACTAAATCTTACTCCTGTATAAATGCATTACCAAACAGAGCTATGCGGTTCTTTCTTGGCACTGGAAAATATACTCCAAATAATGCTTTGTAAGGTGAATTTGCATGGCATCCTCCACATGTTAAGCAGTGGGGATCTGTCTCCCGAAGGTGTTATAGGTTAATGTCAATGGATGCCACCAGAATTAATTACAAGATATTTCAGTTCTGTTTGCAAAGGGGTAATAATAACTGTAGAAACTGGCAATTTCAATATAATAAATGCATGGTAGATGTAGATATGTTACAATCTGTTAATGCATGCTTAAGTAGGACTTCAAAACAATTTTGTGATAAAGTTGTTCAAGCTTCTTTGAATCAGTTTGCTATTGTATGGAAAACTTACATACAGAGGGAAATAGGGTCGGGTGCCAGAGGAGGAAATAAACTTAGAACATATAAATTATTTAAGCAAGATTTTGAAACTGAGCAGTACATTGCGTATCCTTTCTCTGTTAAATATAGATCTGCAAATTCAGATAAGGAGTTGCTCCACTACGATTAGAAACTGGGAGCTATCAAAATATTCCAGCTGATCAAAGAATATGTCCAGTTTGTGAACTTAATGTAGAAAATGAAACACAAATCCTGTTACACTGTCGTGCATACCAGGTTATCATAGATGTTTTAGTTGTTGAAGCAATGCTGATAGATGAATCTTTCTGGAACTGGTCGGAGTCTGCTAGATTAAAGTTTATTTTCTCCAACAAAGAAATGGTAAATGTCAGTGCCAAAACGTGTTTTAAAATTCTTAAAACTAGAAGTAATCTTTTATATTACTTATGTTCCTTTTATTTGAAGATGTCGTCATCTTTTATCTCAGTTTAGGTAATCATTGCTAACCAGTTCATCCTTGATCTGATCAGGGCTGATATTTGATTTCTTAAGACATTTTCATTATGCCCGTTAGGGCGTCTTCTTCATTTTTCAGTGTCTTACATTTCTTTTTTTTATGGCAGTTCATAGTCATGGATTAGCAATGGTAATCTAACTTTTACTCTGTGTAATAAGTCCTAATATAACTCTGTAATATTGTTGTAATATTGAACAGTCTCTTTTTATCTTGGGTAGAAAGACCAATTACATGTGTTTTATATTTTTAGTATATATGTTTAGCAATATGCACATGTATTGGATGAGACTGAATAAACTTTAAACTATAGCTTGTGATAAGGCTATGTAACTTCCATAATAGTCTGTGATAACGCTATGGTAATATAATTTTTAAAATGTACATATGACTGTGATAATAAGTAATAGTCTCCTATAACTCAATATTGAATGGCAGCTTAACATTGGTTCTATGTTTTACTAGTATTCATGTTTATGTAATATAAATGTTTATGCTGATGAGACACAAGTAAACTATTATAACCAAAATAGTCAATTTAAATATTTTATGTATAAACTACCAGTAAACGTTTAATTTCCCTCTTATTGTCGGATAATTTATTTATGCTAATAATTGCTAGATGCTAATGTTTGCAGCATGTAAACCAGCTACTAACTCATCGTAGTGTTAAAAAGCCTCGCAGTTTTGTCTTTGAAAATCTTTTGACGAACCTCTTCGAGAAATGCATATTAATACTTTGTTTAATGCACATGACCGTGAAAAAGAGTAAGAACACATTTAGATACAAAATAACAAGTCTGGAGTAATTCTTTCAAGAAGGTTATGAAAGATCAGATATAAGTGGCTAGGCAATGAGAGTCTTAAAATAACAGACCGAACATGTGAAGCATAAATAACCTTCGATCAAAACTTAGGTTTTGGAACCGTGTCACATACAATAACTTCTTTAACAGCCTATGTTTTAGACAGGCTGTGCACGTTTTCTGTGACAAAAAAGTTTTCAGAAGTCTATCGGGTTTCAGACTCCGAAATCTTCCGGTTATAGACTGAAAAGTTTAGCGTGTCAATGACTCAAAGCGGTCTACCGGATTCAGGACACAAACGTCTCATGGGTTCTCTCTTGTACTATGAATGCGTACTCACAGTACGTAGTGTTTAATAAAGGCAAACATCAATTCAAGATACGGGATTTCAATTATAGAGCTGGCGGTCATTAATTATTGAAACATTTTAGCTCTTTAGTCATCAAGTTATGAAAGATTTCAAACCCAGTGTCAGATTGCATATATTAAATTATTTATAACATTTCGAACATTCATGACTTAAAGACAAAAAACGCCACGTATCAATTTGTGATAGATAAGATATAATAAATTATATTAAAACATAACAACATTTCCAAATTATATTTAAAATTCCCGATTTCAAGTTTTATTTTTCAACTTGAAACTTGAAAACACTCTCCGTCATACCAACGGCGACGAATTTAACGTACTGTAACAATAACCCTTTTAGTCGGAACAGGTTTATAACATGCAAATATGCAGTGTTTTTATTTGATGATAGTTTCAACAGCTATCTAAATCGATAAAACTTGATTAAGCAGCTAGTATCATTCTGATATTGTTAAGTGTTAACTAAGACAATGAAACGTCCTTGCATAACGGTAAAGAAATTTTATTAACCACAATTTAAGTGTCTTTAAGTGTGATGTTTGAACAGTAGTTTGTCGTTATCAAAAGTGATTTTATTTGTCAAATTGGCAACTAAACTTTTTATTAACGTTGTCAAAAAAGTTAACAAACGTTTAAGCTGGGTCTAATTCTTATTCTAACACGATCCGCAACTTTTCGTATATAGATATAGAGGGAAAGAAGCTATACATTATTTTACGATAAAATACAGATCACGTTTCCCACGGGCAAAACGTGGGGTAAATATCGCACGCGTCCAATCGCATTCCGTGCTTGTAAGTTACTATGGAATGTTGCTACGCGTCGAACATAGTTCGTGGTATTTTTTAAAGACTATTTCGTGTTCACTGCGGATGAACGACCACCGGATATTGGGGCGAAAGTGAGCACAGATAATCAGTTTTCGCGAGGAACGTGTTACAACCGGGGTAAGTTAAAACCCGATTTTCACTCTGATGCATATGATATTGTGTTTATTTGTGTTTTTTCATATACGATAATGACTGTCCAAGCCGAATATATTCTCGATGTGCAACATAAATATGTTGAAATGTTGAAAATATCCAAAACAAATAGCCTGCTCACTCGAAAAATCTCGACCGTTTGCAAATTATGCCGTTTTATTTGATAAGTCATTAACATATTAATAATCTGACAAGGGCATATCATTTGCCTAAAGACAACATAATAATGTTCAAAATTTCATCATTTTAGACGAAAGTATAGCGAAGATACGGTTCTCGAAACATTTCAATTACTGTACTGGGTATTGGTTAAACGTGTACTGAGTATTGACGGAGTGAGCGAATCACTGTACTGAGTATTGCATCAAGAAATGAGTAGAAAATAGAATTTTTTGAATGGGAAATGTATATATTTGTTATCAGTTGAAGGTATTGATTCATTAAGTGTCTTGTTTTGCACAAGTCTTATTAAACGTTAATATTTCAAACTATAAAAGTGTATTATAAACTGTTTTGACCGGCGTTTTGAGTATTAGACACGCACGTAACAATTACATTTATATTTTTAAAATTTCACCAAATAATTATGCAGTACCGCACCAGCAATTCAATGACTCGGACATGAAGTGACTTTAAATGCTCGCTACAACTAGTAAACATTTGTCTAAATGTGTATAAGTTGTAGATAAAATGCAGTGTTTTGTTCTAGGTAACGGAAATAGGGGAACTTTATGCCACATCTGCATTGAGTGTGTGCCTGTGTGTGCGTGCGTGCGTGAGTGCAAGTAACGCAATAAAACAACATTTTTTACGAATCGCTACAACATTCATTTTTATCGAAATGTAGATACATATTTGACCCCATGACCTAGTTTTTTACCTAAGATAGCCCATATTCTAACTCTATCAAGATTTTATAAAGGCTGTCATTCTGACCAAGCTTCATGCATGCAACCTGCTTTTAATCACTCTATATTCGCGTGATCTTTATTTCGCGAAACGCATGGTCCTGTATTATTTCTTTGATTCATGATTCGCGGCCTATTGTCCATTACTTTAATCTCGTGAAAACCAAATGATAAAATGAAATAAACAGATTGAATATACTACTTAAAATTGGTACAAAAATAACATTTTGAAACAGAATCATTAAAAGAATATCAGTTTTTGTGTTGAAGATTTACCTTTACACCAGGTGATAAAAATCCATTCTCAAACAGTTTTGAAATGATGAATCACACAATTCTTTGAAAAATGGTCCGTTAATCCCTACTTTTATCTAAACAAATACGTCTGATTTTTCGGTTTGTACAAAATATCATTATCCCCTGTATTGATATTGTCAAAGCTGAAATTGGTCATCCTTCCCTCAGACATCACACGCTTTGTTCGATGTATACAAGGGCATTCAACGTGAATATATACTAAGCACGTTAAAACACGTGCCCGTGATGTGAATATTAAGTTTTCCGGGATGTGTAAATTCAAATTATTTTGTAGAAACAGAATTGATTTTGGATATGCAGCATATCATACTGAAACTTGAATTGATTTTATTAAAACGTTTTAAAATTAATTCAAATAGATACACCAATTAACATAGAATATTGCATACACAAGATTTTTCTATGATTTTATTTGGACCAAAGGTGATCCATATGCACACTCAAAATAGAATTCATCAAGATAGTGATTCTGACTAACAGTTATGAAGGTTCAATGAAAAATGCAACATCTATTGTATACACAAGGGTTTTCTATGATTTGATCCAGTGACCTAATTTTTGACCCAACAAGATTCATATTCTTACTCGACCTAAATTTCATCAGAGGCAACCATACTGACTGAATTCATGATTGAATGAAAAATTGAACCTTTGTTGCATACAAAATGTTTTGTCTATGATTTGACCCCGTGACATAGTTTTTGAACAATATAACCCATATTCGAACCGACATAGATTACATAAAGGCAGTCATTCTGATCAAGTGTCCTGAAGATCCAGTGCAAAATACAGTCTCTTTAGCATACGCAAGGTTAAATGTGCACAGACGACACGCATACGATAGACAGACATACATACGACGGACGCCAGGCGATCACAATTACCAACCTTGGGTACTTCGTGCTCTGGTGAGCTAATACAACGCTTTTAAAGGCAGCAGAATATTTCTTTTACTCACTTTTAATGCCCAATACTCAGTACACGTTAGTATCAATACTCCGGTACACCAGAAAACAAAATAAACAATACCCAGTACACTAACTTTAGTTACTTATGTATCAATATTTTGGCCCCGAAAGCACGGTTGTTGATAAAATCTTGAACACTTATGTCTGGTACTTGCGCAAATAAATTGCTCGATTCAGGTTATTCAAAGCTAAGCACATTTGCAAAATAAAACGGTAAACATTACCAACGGTCGAACTTTTCAAGTTAGCAGGCGATCTTCTGTTTCATATTTTAACATATTAACCGACCTTATGTACAGCTCGGGTATACACTGGACTAAGATAGCCATCGAAGTATCAAAAAACACACAAAGAAACACTAGATAGTGTGTATTAGATTAAATATCGGATTTTAACCTACACCAATTGTAACACGTTCCTCGCGAAAACTGATTATCTGTGCTCACTTTCGCCCCAATATCCGGTGGTCGTTCATCCGCAGTGGTGTTAGAATCGAAATAATAAATGTATCTCTGTATTTTACCGTTAAATAAAATACAGTCAATCATTCGGATGTGAAAATTAAATCACTCGTGCTACGCACTCGTGATTTAATGACTACGCCTCCGAATTCCTGACTGTATTTTATTAAACGATAAAATACAGGGACACATTTATTATTTCTTAAATAAACTGCAAAACCGATACAGAAGTGTTTTGGTCTATTTGTTGCATTCAATCAATTCAATCCTTTAATTTGCTGAAGCTGAATTAATACCAAAAGGTAAGTTTTCACTACACAACTAGCTCATTTTCTCATGGAGGTAATTTAATAGTTATTGTTATTTAGCTTCTGGAAAAGCATCAGCGACATTAAAAAAGGTTATGAGCGGTACGCCTGACATACGTGTGCCGCGACATAATAATTAACATTTTATTAACGAAGGGTTTCTGAAGGACATTCTGTAGAAAGAATAAGTTGACAGATAGTCCGCCTTACAAGCATATTTACATAAGGTACGTACCTCTCGAATAAGAGCCTTTGGGCACGTTCACTTCAAAGTTAATTTGGTGCATTAATTGCCCATTTTTCATAAATCCAGGAGTATTCTGTAGAGGTCATTAATCGTCGACAAATGTACTTGCGCAAGTGGTGGTTAATTCTAAATATTGTATACAAAGTCGTTTAGTTGTTAGAGAAAATGTAAACTGAAAACGATTCATTTGTTGACACATTTCCATGAAAGATCCTCCTTTATCTTCATGCATGCAACATGGTCAAAATCATGAATATATCGTAATCAATTTTTACAAACTCTAACTGGTTTCAACAGCAAATCCACTCGTGGTCGACACTTTGAGACACGCTTTCCCCGGCGCTAATATTACCAACAAATTGTCGTGTTCACACCCAAAGCGCAAATAAAACGATGTAAATAATTTTGGTTCAATTACTGACAAAATAGTGAGGACGAAACAATCAATTATGTGTGTAAGAATATATTTCATGACATAGATCATATTCGTTAAGATAGCACCTACAATTTCTTTTGCTAAAGGAAATGATATGTGTCACTTTGTTCGTATGTCTGTCCGTCCCATATTCTTTACCTGAATATTTCTTATCCACTACTGACTCAATTTGAACGAAACTTAAGATAGTCCACCCCTAATGAGTACTTCCTGTTTGACCATTTGGAATACTTTGGATTTTATAGTTGTGCAAATTGTGTGGAAGAGCATCCGCTTTTAGATCCAGAGATCCTGTGGTCATTCCCCATTGGAGCCAATTCTTCATTTTGCTATTTTCTCTTTTTTTTTAACTGAAATTCATGAAAATGAGTGTCATTTTGCAAGATATTAGAACTGTGTCTTCATATTCCTTAATTTTATGATGCTGTACATTTGTGTTTGTTTTATCAGTAATTATTTTATTCAAGTTTCAAGTTTATTACAAAATCAGCGAAATAATTTGCCTTTGACCATTTACAAATAATGAATACGGAATACGGCAAAGACAATGAAACATAGCAATATAATAAACATGTAAAGTATTCAACAATAGCACAAACTTATGAAACAGTCAAAATTTCCAGAGTATTTCTACATAGTTCAAACGCTTCTTTAATAAACCTTGTTACATTATTCAAGATTTTTTTAATTTTTAGACGACATTAAATTATCAAACATGCTAATGGTAGGCCATGATACATGACAAAGATATTTATTCCGGATGTGCGAGTATTTCGCATAGCATAATAGGAAATGATTTTCAGTTTCAGTGACATTTGCATTACACATTTTACATAATCTTTCATTTTCGCTGTACTCCTCTTAATCTCTAAGAAGTGTGAACCTTATCTCAAGCAAGATAACTGTTTTCGAAGTGAATCATTTTCAATTTTATCAAGGTAATCTTCATAACCGAATGAAGTTTTAAAGTTTTTGTAATAATCTAATTTAGAGCTAGCAATAAGTGAACCATTCCATGCTTGAATATATTGATCGCACAATCTTCTTTTTATCGAAGGAAAATAATTGACGTCATTATTGTAATTATTCAAAAGATGGGAGAACCCTAGGTGATCAATTAAAGAGTTAGCTGGTCTTGCCCAACAAGAACCATCAATATTATTACATTGGTCTGTATACATGTTATATAATGGCGAATTCTCAAATTTTAATATCTTTAGTAAAAAATTAATAGATCTCTCTTTTGCTATAACAGATAGGGGAAATCGTCCAAGTTCGCCATAAATAGCATTACTTGGTGTTTGTGTGCGTACGCCAAGTAAAGATTTACCAAATTTAAGGTGAATTTTGTCTATTTCTTAAAAGTTGTAAACCCCCCATACCTCGGAACCATATAATAATATAGGTGAGACCATTGCATCAAATAACTGTAGTTTTGTTTTTACATTCATACTGGCCCGATGAAATAATGAAAGAAGGTTATGGTAAGCCTTGATAGCCTGGTCCGATAAGGTTTTAACAGCCCCTAAGAGATTTACAGAATACAGAAATTTAACATCTAAATAAATAAAATGATCAACAACTTCCACTTTTTCGCCATTACTAAAAGAATCAACATTACGATTTGTTTTCCTTTTTTTAAATATACAAACTTTCGTTTTGTTAACATTAATTTTCAAACCCCACTTTAGAGAATATTCATGAATTCTGTTTAGTTGAGCCTGAAGACTACCCGGATCTATTGTAAATAAAACTATATCATATTATATTTTATTTCGATCCAGAAGGTCTGAGACCCATGTGGCATACAAATGCATAAAAACAAATATGGCGCAACAAATCATATTGCTGTTTCAATTACAATAAGCAAATATTAACAATTATAATGGTAACAATTTTAAAGACTCACAATTTTATATCCATAAGTACATGTATGCTAGTTCAATTTATGTACTGGGGATGTATTTGTAGTCTGAAAGCGTGCATTTAAACATATTGATATATATCAAATAATTATCAAAGGCCCAAAGTAAGAAAAATACCTTTTTTATTATTTGTGGATACCATCGCAGTACAAGGACAGTCATTTAAAACAAATGTAACACTATTTGGAGGAGGCAATTCCATTGCACATTTGCAATATTGCGCTAACCTTATGAGTCTTTAAATAATATATTAATATTATTTTGATTATTAACTACCATTATCAGTAATGGTAATTAATGCATTTCGTTCTATACCTCGTGTCATGTTACGACAATTTTACGGATAAGGTTAAATAAAATATATTTGTTAATCTTTATTATTCGAAATACAATATAGTATTATCGATACTAATATCCAAATATTAGACCTCTAGCGAAATCGAAATACCGAGATCGTATTTGGAGTTAATTCAAGTAAAATTGTATGCTTAATTATTTCCAATATACAACTTGTCTTGCTCGTAAGCAATATTAGCAAGAACAAGAATTGGAAAGTGGCAATATATATTGCTATTCTATGGTGGTCATTTATATTTAATATTTGTAGAAGGTATAGAACGTTTAACATTATACAACATTCTTCACAAAAATATAAATACCTATCTAATATATAACTCATTTGTCCTTAGTGTAAATGCTTTTTCTGTATAGACACTTAGATTTTTTAAAATCTTTTTATTTTCAGTAATCATTAATTCAACAAATTTATACATATTAGGACGATCCCAGTAATATCTCGGAATAAATTGTCTTCTCAAATCAGTATTAAGATTACATTCTAATATAAAGTGATATTCATCTTCTAGATTATTACATGAGAGACATTTCCTGTCGTATAAGGGTGTACTTACTGGTTTTGTCCATCTACCAGTTTCAATTAATAGTCTGTGTGATGACGTACGTAAACGGGATAAAACTACACGAAGCTTTTTAATTGTGACGATGTCTAAATAAGGCTGAAATCGATGGTTTGAAATATTTCTATAGAATAAAGCTCTGCTTGAATCGTTCAGCCTGCCTGGCCAGTTTTGTAAGAATTGGTCTCTTATTCTCTGCTTTACAGTAATTAGAAAAAAGTCAAAATTGCCAACGTTTTGAAAAAGCCAGGCTTCATGAAACCCAAGAGTACATAATAAATCTCTTAATAATGAACACCAGTTTTTCCTGTTAAGATAATCTATTGTATCTTGCATTAACATTGTATATACTTTTCTTATATATTTGTTTTCATTTGTCTGTAAAATTTTTGTCCAAAATTTAATAATATTGAAAAACCTACTGTTTTGTAGTGGCATTCTGCCTAATTCACCATATATGAAATCATTTTGTGTCGTTTTCTTCACTCCTAATAAACGTTTGCAAAACTGTGTGTGTAAGCGTTCTATAGAATTACATTGGCTAAACCCCCAAACTTCGCTACCATAATTTAGGATCGGTAAAATTAATTTATCGAACAGCTCTAACCTGTGTCTAATAGATATATCAGTAAACTTGTATAAATACTTCTCCATTTTAAATATGGCTTTGAGTGCCTGTCCAGCTATTGTACTTTGAGCTTCTGTAAATGAACCACCTATGGTAAAAACAATACCAAGATATACAAATTTGTTTACGATTTCAACAATATTACCATCGTAGAAAAAGTTAGCGTTTTCTGGTAAACGGCCACCTTTTCTGAATACCATAACCTTTGTTTTAGAAGTGTTTACGACTAATTTCCATTTATTACAATAATCCAATAACATGTCCAGACTAGCTTGTAGTTCAACGCTACTGTTTGCAAATATGACTATGTCGTCAGCATACAATATTAAAAAAACTTTGAACATATTGACATCGATACCCTCAAAACAAAAATAATATCAAACAGGGAATGCCACGTACCAAAAACGCAGCCTCCCCAAAACGAGCCCCACAGCACCCAGAAGTGCACACCACCAACACACACACACACACACACACGCACACACACACGACACACACACACAATCATGTACACACACACACATATACACTACCAACACACACTAGCATACAAAGCAAACACACGAGGACAAAACGAACAATTAAAGGAACACCTTGGAACGGTCAGTGGCAAAAACACCACTGGGGAGCTTAAACCGGTTTATGGTGCGCACCCAACCTCACTCTTACCCCCACCATGTTCCAAAGTCACAGGACAGTGTAAATAAAAGTAATCCCTGCTAGGTGAATCTCTAACACACGCAATGGAAACAAAAGGCATGGTATGTAAAACACAAAAATGCTCGTGTATAAATATATAAAAAGCAAACCTTGAGAACCAAAAAACAAACCATTTTTAATATACATATCTTCGATGTCATTGATGTACATTACAAAAAGGAAGGCTGACAGACAGTCACCCTGTCTCAACCCTAACATGCATTCGAAACTGTCACTTAACTGGTTATGATACTTAACTCTTGACTTAACTGCTCTGTACATTGATCTAATAATGTTCAATATATTTCCTCTTATGCCAAGGTGAATTAATTTAGACCATAAATTATCACGGTTTACATAGTCAAAAGCTTTACTAAAATCTATAAAGCAGAATACAGATGCTTACCACTGTTGATCATATGATTTATTAAACCATGTAAAACAAAATATTATCCACTGTACGTAACTTTGAACGGAAACCTGCCTGTGCTTCTATATACACACTATAATTTTCTGCCCACTCTGTTAATCGGTTATTTAGAACACGTGTGAAAAGCTTCCCTAACGTACTAAGTAAAGTTATTCCTCTGTAGTTGTTTTCATCATTTATGCTACCCTTTTTATGCAGTGGTACTACAAAGCCCTCTGACCAGGCCTCCGGAAAATATCCAATTTCAAAAACCTTATTAAACAGTGACAACAAAAATGGCACCAAAATACATTTACCATATATAAAGAACTTGTTCAAATATAGATCAGGACCGCCACTTTTATTTGGATTTAACTGCTTAATTGCTTTTAACAAATTTTCCTCTGTGAATGGTAAATTGAGTTCCTGAAACATTTTGCTGAGCTCGTGCTTCTCATACCTATCAATGAAAAATAAAACATCTTCATCTGGAGTAAAGAAATGATTATCAGGATTATTCACTGACTTAAAATATTGTGCAAAAATATCTAGTGAAATGTTAGATTCTTTCACACCAGCACATTTCTTCAACATTTGCCAGTATAACTTTGCATTTTTATGTTTCGCCTCTAATAATTTGCGAGTTTCGTTTTTGTCATATTCGTATCGAGCTTTACGTAGACAAGTTTTATATTTCGATCTAGCATTCACCATGTTTGTCCTGTTCGTTTCCGTTTTATCTACTCTGTATAAGTTTAACGCAGAATAAAACGTACGTCTTTTGTCATCACATTCTGTCGTATACCATTTCTGTTTCGAATCTACAATACAATGACTATTAGATTGATTATCAGAACGTATCTTTTGTTTAAACAAAGGGGAGACAACTCCGTCGAGAATATCACCTAGTTCGTTAATACAGCTATTGATGTCGTTATTACATGCACTTTTGTCTACATTTAACTTAAAAGCGTCGAGCTTCATTGTCGTTTTCTGTGAAGACAATCTATTAACGTATTCGTCTACATTTTCTCTGTGCCATGTATATTCACAATTTACATTTAAATTATTATTATTTTCACCTTTATTTTTCGATACTGGCAAGTCGAATATTAACGAAAAATCAACCATGCAGTGATCCGATAAAATATTAGGATCTGCAACATTAAAATAATCGATGTTATGCAATAAATTTTGTGTAGTAAGAACATAGTCGCCAACACTAGACCCTCTGTTTCCAACAAAAGTATAGCGGCCAATACCCTTATCATTACCAAAACGCCCATTTAAAATTCTTAAGCCTGTCTGCTTACACAAATCCAATAAGAGTGAACCATTACTATTTAAGCGCCCTTTATCTTGCGAAAAACGTTTCAGATATTGATCCGCTTGATAATCCTCTGGTAAAACATCGACATGGAAAAAATTATCATCCGCTACACAATCGGAAGTATGCGCATTCATATCTCCGCAGAGAATAAAATTACAGCCATTTTCATATTTTGAATCTAAGCTAACAATATGTTCAAACAATCTGTCATAAGTATTTGTTTGAATCATGGCTTGACGACTACTATTTTCAGGTATTACATAGCATAGACAAACAAATAAATCATCATGTAAGCCTGATTTAAAGCCATTTTAATACATATGATATCATCCTCACTTTGAAATATAACTTTATCAGAGGAAACATATTCATTTCTTACATATATGATTATTCCGCCTGAGGAGCGTTTACTAGTTGTTTTATTTTCTAACCTGTTTAAGTTAAAGTGTTCAAATTGCTCAATACTTAAGTCTGAAAATTGATTTGCCCGCGTTTCTGTGAACAGTACAATATCATGTTTATCAAAAATATCTTTTATTTCTGGAGATAGTAGTTTATTTGTCCGCTTTGTTGAAATACCCTGAATATTCAGTAGAGCACAACGCAACGAGACCTTCTCACTGTTTACCTATTGTCCTAGGTTTCCACCTGTAGGGGAAAACCCATCAACTGTCAACTGCTCACTTTCCGCAGGTTGATCTTGAGCTGTCGGGCTACACGTTCTATTTATAGCGTCGGGTAAAACCCGGTCTTTTTTTCTACGTGTCAAACTCGCACTGTGTCTCCGAATGTGACCGCTTTTGGGATCTTGAAACTGTTCGTGAGATCCGTGCACGGCCCCGTGTTGGGGAAAGTGTTTGCTTTTCACTATTTTGTAGCTCAATTTGCCGACATACCGTATCACTAACTACGGTTTTAAGCTGTGTATCGTCAGTATGAAACGTGCTTTTTGGGGAATAGGATGTATTTGGACGGATAGATGTAATTGGTATTTCATTTCTCGTTTGGACATTTGTTGAGGAATGAGTTTCAGTGACATTTGCGGAAGGGGCTTCGGTTGCAGAAAAGCACGCAGCGTTACTAACTGGATTTACCAGAGTAACCGGAGCTGGTTTAGTATTTGCAATTTGTGGACTGCCAGGTGCGCATGGCAGCATGAATGGGGTGTTTTCACTACCCGTCTGTCTACTAACAGTGACTGGTACTTGTGACACAAGTTGTGTTTGAGTCTCCATTGAACATATTTGGGTCTGATTTTCCTGGATTGTAAAGGAACTTAAATTACCTGGACCAGGAACTAAGTGAATAGATTGGAGTTGGGTTAATGTGGTACTTTGCTGGAAAAATCCTGGGAATGGAACATGTACCGGTATATTAGGGGAACTCGGAATAAAGGAGCTTCCAAAGGAAAAGGGCATGTGTGGGACATTGTTTACATTCACTAGCCCGTTTGCACTGACATTTGAACTGGTCTGCGGCATCTGCGGTAAGTTGTATGAACTGTTATTTTTATTTACTTGTTCATTTACATTTAAACCGTCACCGTGCCGATTTGTATGTATACATGCTGATTCATGGAGACTATGGTTTTCCTGTGATGCCTTGTTTGAGCTTGTGTGGTCTAAACTTACTTGGTCAATATGTAACAACCTGCTGATGCGTGAATATTTATTCCATTCTGGCATTTCATCTTTTACCAGCTTACCATCTTTTAAAAGTTTAGCTGGATACACTATCTGTACTTTTGATTGCGGTGAGCTACCCTTTAAGTGTTTGTATTGAGGCCAAAGTCGGGCTCGAGCTTCTTGGATTTCCCGCGGCAGGTCGAAGTCTACTGAGAATGGTGTTCCTTTTAGCATAGTTACACGGCTCATAATTTGCTCGGTATCGCAATAGTCCCTGAAATTCACGATTATTGGCCTTCTCTGTATTCCTGATCTAGGGTTCCGTTGTCCTAATATATGTACCCGGGCTAGATAAATCTGTCTGGGGTCAAGATCTAGGTGGTTGCTGAGGAAATCGCGAATAAGCGTAAAACAGTTCTCGTCTTTATTTTCACTAAAACTCCTGAATATAAGGTTGTTTCTCCGGGATCTGGCTTCTGCGTCTATTGACCGATACGCCAGTGATTTCATGAAATCGGTTTGGTTGTTAGTGATTTGCACTACTTCTTCAATCTTTTCATTCATGCCTGACAAGGATTTTTCAATTTTTTTCATATCATGACTACAACTTAGCTGTTCAGTTCTAATATTTCTCAATTCATCAAACATATGGTTCAGTTTACTGTCGATGGAACTATTCATAAATTCTTGCCTAGTTATTTCATTGTTGATAGAAGAATCCATTGTGTTATTTTCCCGCTCTAACAAAAGTTCAAAACGGTTCTGTACTGGCACTGTAAAATCCATATTTTGTAATTCCAAAATCCAACAAAATGCAAATAATGCACTTGAAACCTCTCACAGTTTACTTACAACGTTAATGTTACACAGTTAAATGCAAAACTGCTTATTTTTTCATCATTTTCTTTAGTAAACAAAAAACACAACTACCCTGTCGGCCATATTTAATTACTAATACCATTATATATTACATATATCATCAGCAAACAATATTAAATACTTTGATAATAACTCTAAATCCTTATCAGTCATCACATTTAAGTCAATGTTATCAACAATATCATTGATAAATAATATAAAAATCAGGAGAGATAATGGTTCACCTTGTTTCAAGCCCGAGGTAACATAAAAAACGCTGACATAGACATACTTGACGAAAGTTTAACACAGCATATTATTAATGCGGTTGTTATTATGGGTTCTTCACGGGGAACAAGAAATCCTATGATTCCAAATTTTCCTGATGTTTTTGTCAAGAAAACATAAATTAAAAGAAAGTTTGTTTGCTGCGCCACTCGTAAAAATATCACTTTTGGTGCCCACACGGTGAAATTATAACTAGATTGTACACCACAATTATCCTCTATTTCATTTTTTTCCCAAAAAATGATATAACTTTTTACAAATTATAAATTTTGCCAAGGTCTTTCAAATAGTATGGTCCGGAAACGAGCGTAATACGATAAATAACCTGCCTCGGATCACGTGACAAACATCCGGGTACCCGCGATTTTGGAAAAAGAAAGAAATTATTGATACTTTATATCTACGTATATCTCGATATTTTACCAATCAATTTGACCAACAAAGTGATCCTTAATACAATATATGCATTCCCTTATCATTACATAATATTATATTTTACCGATGTTTCGTTTTAGGTGGATTTACGCATTGGAAAGTTGACCTCATACGAACGGGTTTTTTCAAAAATGACCAAAAGCCGAAAACCGACCTAATTTTAGCGCTTCTTTCCTACTTGCATGGTGTTCATGGGATTGATGTAACATCTTTTTCTCATAGATTTAAGTCTAATGTACGTCTGTTATGTCTTAGATTTTCGTATTTCACCCGTATTTTAATTTTCTGGGACGGTTAGATCCGTTCAAAATCTAAAAATGGCGTCAATGGTGATTTTTTTTCGCGATACGGTGATATTTTGTGCACAGGTTTTCATTATATATTTAGGGTCAAATGATGGAAAATTGCTAATTAAAATGTAAATTAAGAGTTATTTTTGAACGGATATGAATTAGATTTTCGTTTTTTTATTTTATAGCATAATAACGTACAGTTTTGTAAGACCAGTATCGCGAGTCAAGTTACCATCCATCGCTAAAACGCGCAAGACGGAATAGCAGAACAGAACAGAACAGAACATATATTTATTACTTTCGGATTTAAACTGTACATAGTTTATCATCCATATAAAAGCATACAATACATTAAGGTCATGATCATATAATTGTACAAAACAATATATTAAACAAAATGTCATATAGCAAGTTATCAAGTAACACAGAATTATAGAAAATATAGAAAAAAAAATAGCATGGACCGGGTTTAACTCGCTTTAAAGATAATAGTTAATTATATAGAGAGGTTTTAATTTCACAGTTTTACAGAAAATTTCATCAGCTTTCCAATTATACCATTTTCTTTTATTAAATATGGTATTTAAATGACACAATGACGGGCAGTTTTGCATACTATCGGACAAATACCAGTTTACTCGCTCGGCGTGATAAATGCACGGCGTGATAAACGCTTCCAGGTAAAAATCGATAACCGAGACAAGATTATCAGTACGATAAGACATTTATAGAGGGCGTTTCCGGACCATACTATTTGAAAGACCTTGATTTTGCACACTATGTAGATCATGAAAGTTTATTAAGGATTGAAATATTGCCCATTGGGCGTGTACTATTCTAATGAGAAGTTTCATAATGATGGGAGCGGTGCATGTAACGGCTTGATATCTTCTAAGCAGTTACGTTACTTTGATTATTGATTATTGATATTATGTGGTGTTACTTGTCAAGAATCTTGATGGAATTCAATTCATGTTTCATACTACGACATGTAGAGAAATTGATTTGTTTAAAAACTATAACTGTACTAAGTCTTAGTTTTGAATTATCTATCTATTATATTGTACACTTGTTTAAAACCATTCAAATGATTTCGCTGATAGTTCATGTATGACGACGAACCCACTCTCGGTACATTGGTTTTTTAAACAAAATGATAGATTTCTTGTCACGGGTAACATTTAAGACCTTTGAAACTGTGGACGACTTTAAACATTTGATAAGATATTGTAAGAGTAATAGATTAAATAGCATTTTTCCATCGTATTTGCATATTGCTGTACAGAAGAATTTGAACGTGCATTTAACGACGTTCCTGTATTTACCAGCATTTGATAGAAATCAGATATCAGAGAAACCAATATAAGTTAATATAAAGGCTTAAATATACTTTTCGGTAAAGAACCACTTTGAAAAATTGGACAGGATTTATACTCTTACATCAGGGACTACTAAAACAGCAAATAATATTTAAAACTGATTTTGCAGACCGGGACTAGGGTACATCCCTCTGTATGAATTAGGTAAAGGTAAAAAAACTGAAAATGGTATTTATATACGATTGGTAGGTAACATTTCTTTTTTATCCAGTATGGATACTTAAAAGAATTAAATATACATTGTCTCATGAGTGAGCAATATACAGAATTACACTTTATGTTTTAAGAAACCCGTCGAAATTACAATCAGTTCTTTAAATTTAATTGAAATATAGAGGAAAAGCTGAAAAGAACCCAGACCAAAATACAATCAAAGGACTGAAAGTGCTGGAGGATCGATTGTCTCTTAACAACACTGTCTGCACACATACATGTGTAAATATCAGGACAACACAGATTGTACACATCACATATATAAATATCGGGGCACGAGTAAAGTTATAAACTGGAGACACAACTGTCCACAAATGTTGACCTTTAACCATTTGTGTAAACTTTACTTTTGAGATAGGAACCCATGTGCTTACATTTTGCATTCAGTGACTATGTTCAACTACCCTATGAAATATTAAGCTGTGAATGATAATTGAGAAATGGATTTTGACAAAACTGAACTGAAAATTCATAGTTTGAACAACTTTTAATGCCATTCAAAAGTTATGGGATATACCCATAGGGTTGATTGTATTGTGCCAATTCATTGATTCGGATTTAACGTCGCACTCAACAGCTAAGGTCATATTGCAACGTCCAGCTTTCATGGAGGAGGAAGACCCTGGGTACCAATTCTGTCATTATTTCAGTCACGAGCGGGCACCTGGGTAGAACCTAGATAGCTCCCAGACATAAAAGAATTCGACCCAAGTAGGGCACGAACCTACAGCGATGAGGGACAAGTAAACATCAGTCAATGACCTCAACCACTCGGCAACAGATGCCATTGTTTGATGCCAAGCAATTGTTTGAAGTTTCAAAGCTTAAATGGTTACTGAGAAAGTGAATTTTAAGAAAGCTTAACCAGATTCAAGACGACAGTGCCACTGACGTCAAGAAGGTTATGACAATGGCTCTTCTGTTTTTCAAAGAAAAGCTAAAAATTGATAAATCAATCTTTTGTTATAAATTGATTCAGTATATACCTATTGTAGAACAAGTACTTGCAGCTTACATTAACTATCCCCGTGAGTGGTTCCAAAATACTGCGAATTGCAATATACCGGGTCTATTGCGCACACCTAGTCATTAGCCAACCAGCCTTTCTACCATACTGTTTTAAATTTTCATAGCTTGTATAAAACAACAACTGAATTTTTTAATAACAGGCTATTATCTTTCATATTTAACATATACTAGACTCTAGCAGTATTTCGTAACAAGTAATAATGATGATGATTATGATGATTATTATGTTCCTATATAATTAATGTATGTATTAATGTACACACCAAAATTTAGTGTAGCAAAAGAATCGTGGTAAAGTTTAGTTTAATCAATATTTATTCTCGAAAATACATAGTATATATACATACATAGTACAAAGGTGTAACAATATAACTGGAGTCTGAAAATAAGCTTTCAAAGAAAACTTATATTAATTCATTTTCCTACTTTGGTAAAGTTTGAAAGTTTTAGTTACAATTTATATTGAGTTAATATTTGTTCTTTGTAAATGACAGCATAATTCAGAGAAATGAATTTGATTTTCCCTTTAGATTACTGCATTTCTGTCTATATCTAAAAATCTTAGTTAAGACATGTAGATCTATGTGATTTCTTTCAGTTATTCGTACCCAGGTACGAATCGACTTCGCCGAAATGCGGACATTTTCGTACCATTTTCGAACCACGCATTTACATAAAATACAACAATTACAACGTGTTTAAAGCATAAAAATATGTTGTCATATTTCAAAAAGACATCTACAAGTAAGTGCCTCTGTAGAGTTAATTTGCTGATAAGTTTCAGTTTTATACCTTAACGCATGAAGGCGTATTTTAGACTAGTTTTTCGGAAAATCTTTAGAGACACTAAATGACAACTAGTCAGGCCGAGCACTTTTGATGATAGAGGCGTTGGCAAGTTACAAAAAAATTGTTGTTTTTTATGTTGAATAACGTATTACGATGTTCCGATAGTTTATGATCACAAACACAACATCGGATATAAGAGACATAATTCGGCCAGACTAGGTGTCTTTTAGTGTCTCTGGTCTGACTTAGAAAACTGTTCTGATCAAAACCGCGCAGGAAACTAGTTCTATACAGAACATATACCTCGTTGATTTTTAGTAATTTTTAATGTTTTACATTTATTCATCATTCTTTTTATTTCATTGAATATATAGAACTACTGTTCGGCCGTATTCGACAAAAAATTGTGTTAAGAGTTCAGCCGTAAGGGTCTGAAATACTCTGTTAACTTTGGATACGATTGAATAAATCCAATCGATCCAAAAACCAAAACAAACGGATTACATTTGGTACGTGCAATGACTGATAAATCCAAATTTCTTAAAGAAGCAACATATGTAAAATCTATTTAATCCTTAATCGTATGTCATGCGTTCGCCAGTCGAAAGAATCATTATCTAACATGTAGTACACACACACAAATAAAATAACGATCTGAATTTGGCCTGTCATTTTCTACACTCTTTAAATGAAATTCATTAATTTTTCAAACCGATCACTCTTTGGGCTGGAATTAAAGCCTTAAATTTTGAACTACACCTATCTATGTAAATGAAAGATTTAAAGATGACATTTTTTTAAACGCCAGTTATCAATTGTGCTCTCATACAATGTGCTCATGTAAAATGAAATTATATTGAAAGTATATGTGATGACCAGGCACACTTTCTTATGTCTAATCCAAATACTAGTATACATTCTGTCTTTATAATTTACAATGTTCCCGACTTTACGCCTTAGATGATTACAATTGCATGTTTAACACGCAACAAAAAAGTTAATAGATAACATGCAACAAAAAATGTCGATAGAAAACAAACACATTGAACATAGAAGAGGATGATAAATGCAATTCTTATCTCCGATGATTTTATTGGTCATTCCAAAGTTTCTATCGCATTGTTTACTGTCATTCAAAATGCAGTCATGGAAACTATCAGATGTTATATAAGGTACAGTCATATCTTGCAGCCCCTAATTTCTGTGCATGCAAGTCAGGGGTAAGTTCTTTTTCATTTGAAAATCAAATTAAGCATTATCGTATTTCATGTCAGAAAAATGATCAATATTATTTTTTTGTTTCATATTTTTGTATTGTTTTTTTGATAAATGAATGAATAAGCAATATAAACAAATGCAACTAATTTTCCAAAAGTTTACCTGCATAGTAAGTTTCAGACTTAAGGTTTTGATTTTTATCAAGGACACATTTAAAAAAAGTTATAAAGAGCGACTGTATTTATAAAAGTACACTCAACCACTTTTTATGCCCCCGAAGGGTGGCATATTAAAATCGCACCGTCTGTCCGTCTGACCGTCTGTCCGTCCGTCCGTCTGTCCGTCTGTCCGTCCGTCCGTGCGTCCCCACTTACAAATTCGTGTCCGGACTGTAACTTTGTCATGCATTGAAGGATTTTAAAATAACTTGGCACACATGTCTAGCACTCAAGACGACGTGTGGCGTGCAAGACCCACATCCCTACCTCAAAGGTGAAGGTCACACTTGGAGTATGAAGGTTATGGATCCTCTATATATGCACACATTCGTGTCCGGACTGTAACTTTGTCATGCATTGAAGGATTTTAAAATAACTAGGCACACTGTCTAGCACATCAAGACGACGTGTCGCGTGCAAGACCCACGTCCCTAGCTCAAAGGTCAAGGTCATACTTAGAGTTTGAAGGTAATGGATTCCTCCATATAAGCATATATGCCACATTCGTGTCCGGACTGTAACTTTGTCATGCATTGAAGGATTTTAAAATAACTTGGCACAAATGTCTAGCACATCAAGACGACGTGTCGCGTGCAAGACCCACGTCCCTAGCTCAAAGGTCAAGGTCTACTTAGAGTTTGAAGGTAATGGTTCCTCTATATATGCATATATGCACACATTCGTGTCCGGACTGTAACTTTGTCTGCCTTGAAGGATTTTAAAATAATTTGGCACAAATGTCTAGCACATCAAGACGACGTGTCGCGTGCTGACCCACGTCCCTAGCTCAAAGGTCAAGGTCTACTTAGAGTTTATGGTAATGGAATCCTGTATATATGCATCATTTGTGTCCGGACTATAACTTTATTATGCTTTGAAGGATTTTAAAATAACTGTGCACAAATGTCTAGCACATCAAGCGGATGTGTCGCGTGCAAGACCCAAGTCCCTACCTCAAAGGTCAAGGTCCACTTAGTGTTTAAAGTAATGGAATACTGTTGCATGATTACTCTGTCTGCATGGAAGGATTTTAAAATTACTAGCACTTTTTGAGCACATGGAGAGGACACAGACTGTGAGGCACCACTTTCGGGGGCATTCGTCACTTGGGAGGGACAGCTCTTGTTTAAGTATACATCTAAAAGAAATCTTGTAGTTTATTCAGTTTTCAAGATATTTTGATGAATATTTCAAAGCCATAAGATCAAAGATAGGTTCCAAACTCATTGGTCCGCAGCGCTGTAAACACAATAACCCAAATATTCAAAAGTCACAAAAACGTTAAAATTACAAGACTGTCATCAATCTGTATGTAACACAGACGACCAGTTATGATTCACTAAAATAAAATTAGCAGACATGTGGCAATGTTTGATCAAATCTTTTAAGAAGAAGTTCTTGGGCAAATGCAAAGTGTAAAAAGAAATTTTGAGACTTTTGCCTGTTTTATATCCTGCACTTAATTTCGATCGGATGAAGATTTGATGGAAAATGTGCACCCTAATGTTTTTTTCCACTCATTTGTGGCTTGGACGTAATCGTCTTCAAGAACTGGTATTTGGTATTTCTCATGTATCTTCTAATGGTCAGTTTGTGGTGTCAAAACGTCACTTTGGAGAAAATACAGCACTGTATTGAACCAATTGATCTAATTGACGAGGCTTGTTGGATAAATGCGTGGGAAAGGAAATTCTTATACGGTTAGACAGATCAACTCCGCCAATAAATTTAGTGTTGAGGGGATATTTTTGTCAAAGTGGGATATTTGAAATTGGTACCAGAAACCGTGTTTTAACAAAATCTTTATTGTTCTAAATAATTTAGAAGAAATTTAGAATTACCATAATTTACAGTTTTGTGAATTTCACATTTAGGGGTGTGGTGATGTAAACTCCCTGAGACAATGAAATCACCATTCATGCTCATCAACTTTATACCGAGTATTGAGAGAATGAATCCAATAATTTGTTGACACATTTTCATGACCGTATCTATCAAAATGATTTTTATATAACATTATTCAGGTTTATACTTAGAAAAGTTGTTGAGTGTATGATTGTTTCCAGAATGACTTTTTCGTATTTTTGCTTTTGACAGCAAACTGAAAATCACCAAAGTCACGTACAAAACCACAAAGAAACTTCTTGCGGATATGAATTAAACTTTAAGTAAAAATAATAACATTCTTTACACAAAAAATATCTAAAAAGTATTTTGCTTAAAAGTAACTACACGATTATCATGTTTTCTTCTTCCTAATTTCAATATTAATTCGGTTCCTTTGAGGTTAAAATTGTCGAATGTTCTGTCAGTTTGAATGTGATTTTACGCGACAGTCTAATTTGATGTTGAAAAAGAATTTATAACGAAAAATATAGTGGGTTCATATAAACCGGTAAAACATTATATCACTGTGAACATTTTGCTCGATTTATTCAAATGGCATAATTGATTACCTCGTTTGATTTTGCTCACTATAGCACTGCAGCTCTAAGTCACCTCAACCTTCTCAAAAGAACAGTGACTGTATTAGCCACCGTTATATGGACAATGTTATGCTTGTTATTTGATGTACTGAATTCTAAAGTAATATTTAATTCATGGTGTTTATTTCTGATTTTCTCTATATTACAATGGAATTAAACAGTGATACAGATTGATATATTTCTGTTATAACTTTGGCAATGTTCATTTTTCAAGTAGTATAAATCAGTGACGTATATCTTTTAAAAAAATTTAATGGTCAATTTGAAGGGCATATCACTTTATGAAATTATTTTTGTAAATCAGCATTGTTCCCCCTTTTTACTGACTCTGAGTTTCCAAAGTTAAAGAGTAGCGAATACTGCGCTGCGATTGGACAAGTTATAATTTCATACACTGGTGAGTGTTATAGTCGGTTGTAAATTGGTTATTACAGGAAGTTAACATTGAAATAAAGATATATTAAAATATGTATTGAAATTCCTTACTACTTTATACCCTAACAATAAATCTCTGTATTGTTTGCTGTAGAAAATGAAGATTACAGTAGCAAGCGTTCTCCTATTCTCCTCGTTTATAGCGAGTCTTTTAACAACAGGTAACAGTTTAAATTTTTACGAACTATTTAAAAATAAAGCCATAGATTAAAAACATTTGAGCACATTAACCTTGAAAACCTTTAAATGTTTTTAAAATCATTTGAAGGGAATATTTGATATGTTATTATATAATGTCATCCAAATTTCGTTTTCTTTTTGTTTACAATGACCATGCATTGTTTACATAACACCTTGAAAACTCGCATGATATTTCTTCTAAAAACATACTTTATTTCGTCAGGTACAAGAAATATTAATCTTCTGAAATAAAAACATGTTGTTTTGGATTTATTTGCTTTGTTAGACCTCTTTCATACAACCCATGCAATTCACACTTGTTTCATCGACTGGCAACAAATTACATGAAATGTATTATTATTCAACATGTGTGAAAGAATAGTTTAGTAAGTGTATATCTTGCGCAACTATAAAACCTTACAAAATTTGTCAACCCTGCAAATATTCCAAAAATATTGTTTTGCTTGGTTTAAAACCGAAAGATCACCTGATGTTGAACGGGTCACTTAAATTTGTCTATTACTTCTTAAATCATTACAAAATTGTCATAACAATTTGCATTCTTCATTCTCGATTACAACAGTGCTACTGTGTCAAAATGTTTCAAATATGCCCTGTTTTTATGATTAAATTCAGTGTAATTGCTTCAGGTAATGGAGTTGTAACAACAAAAGCACCAGGGGCTGCAACAACACCAGCACCAGGGGCTGTAACAACACCAGCACCAGGAGCTGTAACAACACCAGCACCAGGGGCTGTAACAACACCAGCACCAGGGGCTGTAACAACACCAGCACCAGGAGGAGGTAACACCGCAGGTAAGTTTTGTTATTAACAAATAAATTCTTAAATGTTAATTCGATGGTTGATTAGAAATTTAATTTAATTAAACGTAAACGTAAGTTCTTTTTCATTAATAACCTCATATGAATCTTCAATGCTTGTTAATTACTTCTAAATTAGCTTGTTGCAAATAAATACTTAACTGCAAAAGAGATAATTCGCTCACTTTTATTTCTGTTCTGTTATTATAATTGTGAGCACTGTTTTGTGTCTTTTCAGCCTGCTTCGTCACCAGTATAACAATGATTACAGTGACGGGAGGAGTAGCATTATTCTATAATTTGGGTTAATTTTTTTGTGTTTGTGAACAAAGACTGTTTTTACTTTTGATATTCATCTTGTAATTCTATGACATAAGAGTTATATAAGATGAAGGTAATAGATGACGAAATAACCTTTGGCTATTTTCTGATTATTAAATACCATGGTTATATACATTTGTATATACATGTATATATGTAAAACAATAAAAATCTATTAGAAGGTGCTTTCTTGTATTTATGCAACATTTATGTGCAAGTAAGCCAGATACACAATGTATTTTAGTCATTGTTGAATCTACTTAAAGCATTTTTGCAGCTACAAAAATATGTATGATTCGTTTAGCCGTTGTAAGGATGTTATAAAAATGGTTAGTAGGTCTGTTGCTTAGAGAATAGCAGAATGCTGAATATTCATTTCTTCCATGATAGAACGTCTATTTTGTCTTTACAATTATGATATATCATTACCTACTGATTTAAAAAGAAATTGTACTAATTTTGTCGGTTTTATATGTTAAGAAAAATACCCTTGTCATTCTTAAGCGAGACAGTTTAAAATGCTATCAATCACACAATTATTTTTTGAACAATTTTGTTAACATGGCTTGTATCACAGACGGACATTTTAATGGCATCCTTGAACATCAAAAGTGATGATTCGTTTTTGAGCTTTTATGTGGTTTTATGTTTGAAGTAGACCTGACAAGCGAGATCGCGATAATGAAAAGTTTGTTTTTTTCCAAACAGATGGAAACGAAGAAACGATTTGATATGGCCTAACCAAACTATCACTTGGTATGAATGGCATCCGATTTAAAGGTGAAATTGGCATTAGATCTGACTTCATATTCTAATTCGGAAATTCCACACTTAAAATCTCTGGAGACAGTCCTTAAATCATTAGAATGAGATATAGATTTACATAGTCTTACACCGCTAGGCTAATTTTTATCAAGAAATAGTAGAGACACTTGAATGTCTTTGACTTTTAAGTCGTTTAAGTTGTTTAGACTATATTTGTTTGATGGTGAACTTTTATCTTGTTGCTCTTACTTGCTGACATATATGAGTGCTGTTAAAGAATTTACTGACTTCCGGGTAAATATTTTGGGTAGATGATTTGTGCAGTCCAATTGGTTTTTGTGTAAGGATCCACTTTATGACACTACACTTCAGTATTGAACAGACGTCTGAATTATTGGTCCTTTTTACGAGTAATTTAACAATCAATCTGAAAAGTTCAATGATAAGAACAAAACTACTCTGCTTGCGTAAGAAACGATCTTACGGTGTGTTAAACCAATAAACATTTGCAACCGGCAAAGCTATTGTGAATGTCGTAATGTAATGGAAAATCAAAAACATTAATACCGCTCAGTCCCGTTGTTCACTTAAGCGATAGGAGTGTGCGAAAATATTTCATCGTTAACATTTATGTTTACAAATACTGCTTAAGGCAAATCCAATGTCCACTTCTCTTGCATTATATCCACAACATATAATGTGACGCTATGATTCGTTGCACACTATCACAAAAGCAATTTATGCATTGTAAAGTCCTGTTGAGAAAATTTCAGACGTTAAGTTACTTAATGCAATTAAATCCAGCTTTCCACAGCCAACAGATCAGGTTTTAACACATTAAGATGATTGATAGTAGCATGGTGATAAAAGTTTAACAGGTATTACAATACACAGTAACCCATAAAGTCCAATCTGCAGTTATGTCATTTGCCTTTACAAAAAGGTTGTCTACATATAACACTTTCAGTTTTCTACGTGTGTATATTGAACATATTGCAAAACATTTGACAAAATTAGCAGCTGCATGGGTCTAGCAAACGCACTGTCTCTTAACTTTACCTGAGATGATACTTTGGTTCGCACTTGTAATTAGATCACAAATCCCGTTCTGTGTATATTCTAAAGAACTGTTTTAATATAAGCACAGTCATCAGGTTTCATAGGATGGCTGTACTTTTGCAACTTTATTATAAGAATACTAAACAGATGAATGTTTTCATTTATAAGACATTTTACAGATCTGTAAGATTCCAAGATTTAAGTAGATATATGTGTCGGTCCCAGAGGCTCAAGAAGCCAGAAACAAAATGGGTACATTTGCTAAGTTATCCACAAGGAAAGCCTCAACACAACTGACAAATTCCGCTACAACATGATGGAATTTCAATGACTTAAACCTGTTTAAGTTATACCAACATGAAACATGCCTAACATAAAGATTTGAGAAACGAGCACAGTAAACACATTTTGCAATGTCATTACGATAAAAGCATCACCGAGTACTATCAACCAAGCAAAAAATTGTAAATGGATCAAACCTAAATAGTTGGTTGAATGTTCATGCAGTAACCTCTTTCTTAGAGATAAGAAATCGAGAGTTTGGCATAGCTTCTCATAACATCTCTGTAATAATCTTGTGAATACAATAAAGTTGAGGGTGTTATCACACTGTATCGGCAAAACGCACTGGCTCCAGTTTAACGATACTACTCCGATTAACGTAACGACAAGGCTCCGACGAAAAATAGCTGATTTTGTAAACAAAACCCAAGTCAGTACAACAGATCCAAACACGAATTGGAACATTTTCGTTGTATCGTCAATTGGAGCCTGAATCGGTGCATTTTTGAATTGGTAAGCTTTGCCTATAGAAATACCAAATTGGTAAATTGTTAGTTTATGTTTTCGATATTTGACTTAAAGTTTCATGCCAATTCCTATCTCTTATGCTAAACACCTTAACTTCGATAATTTTGGGCAAAATCCATGCATTTTGGGTCTGTTTTGCACTTTTTACCATTGAATCCTTTGCATTGAACTTGCCTTACTTTCACATACACCGATGTCTGAAACAACCGACTAGCTACGGTCATGCAGGGCAGAAGTGAGCATTCCATAAGACTATTCGTTTCTTCAGACGTTGTGATTAACCATGTAAAATACACGGATCTGTTGTACTGATTTGGGTTTTGTTTACAAAATCAGCCATTTTTCGTCGGAGCCTTGTCGTTACGTTAGTCGGAGTAGTATCGTTAAACTAGCGCCAGTGCGTTTTGCCGATACAGTGTGGTTATAGTTTGTGAAACAAACATGTTTAAAAACGTATTCCATAAAACCGGTGTCAAACTAAATATTTTCAAAAGCATAAATAATTGAATGTATGCAACCTAAAAGTTTAAGCTGTACATTGCAGTCACCCTTTGTAATATCATCGTTTTAGAATATATTGCAGGACTGTAAAACATTTGATAATCTATGTAAAGTTGTTGTGGTAAGTTAATGGAGGAAAAACGATTTATAACAGAATGTTGACTATTTGTGCTAAAATGAGGCATGTTTACATATGTTGTTCTTTAAAATTTTATTTTCATTTAACGTTCATTGAACACATTGTTTATGTTTGGAGAATATAATCTGCTAGATATAGGGAGTTCCCATTGTTATACCTTGATAAAGCAACAATAAATATCATCAAGGATCGAATTATATTTCATTCCAAATATTATTTAGTTATCACAATTATATTCAGACTACATCGTGCAAGTATGCGATGGCACAATTTACAAATGAAGGAAGAAATTTTATATATTAAATACAACTTGTATTAAGCGATCTGAAATGTTAGGGCAAAGACCTCTAGGAAATCAACTCTTGCTCATGTCAGGCACTTACATTACCGCTACAATCATATTGCGATCTACAATCGGACGAAATACAAAGCTTGTGACGACTTTGAGATACAGTATTAAACGAAATATGTGAACCGTCTGCAGGAATGACGGCGGTGAGAATTGATTCATCACGTTTTGCCGGGTAACAGTCTGATTTCAAACATAATGTAGTAATGTGAAAGCCTAAGAGCCTGTCATTCCGGTAATTAAGAATTGTTTTAGAGAGCAAACTGGCTAATATATTAGCACAAGGACATTATTAACCGAAACCATGCCAATTTTGTTGTTATCCATTGGATGTTACTACTATGTTTTCACCAGTTAGTCTTATTAAAAGGACCTTTCATGTTTTAAAGTGGCTAGACACCCACACAGACAAATCGTTAAATTTCAAGCATAGATCATACATTCGGAAAAGGATAGTAATCAATCGAATGATACGCAAGAGAAATGCAATCAATACCGGAAGAACATTGCACGAACATGCATATAAAACCCGAGATACAACATCGCTTAACCTTGTTATAAATGTACTGTAATTTATATTGGAAGCAAATATAATGATGTTAAATTAATAGGATAGTATGTACTCCTAATATTTCTAAATTTAACGACATATGTTTGTAAAGTGGATCCAAGTTTTAAGTAAAAAACACAGTTAGTTGTTGTCAAAAATGAGCGTAGTATCAGAGCTATTTCTTTTAAGCTTGAAACACTTGTTTACCGTGATAAGCTGGTTAGTACATAGTACTAGTTTGATAACTATATCTTACATTGTGCATAAATAACGACAGTCCACATTTCTCTTTGATTATCAATGCTATTGCTCATTCAAATTAAAACACTTCTTAACCATTGTAAACCGTTGTAAACTGACTAGATAATTATATCTGGTATGTATGGCCTTCTTTGTACTTAGAATAACAGATATTTTAAACTTACAAATGTTTGCTTCAATTGTCTCATATTTTATGATAGCCATGGCCCATCATGAGATTCTGATATGCTTGTTGAGGATAAATGTTGTTTCGAAATCCAAGAAATCGACATGAAATTTAAGGTGGACGTTTCTTAATGATTAAACAAAATTATTTAAAACTTGCAATAGTTACGTACTGTTATAATACTAGGAGTAGAACAACATGTCAGTTTCACAAAGACACAAGAAAACTTAGATACGCGTCTGAATCCGTTCGCGGTGCTTTTGGGAATAAGTAATGATGATATTTTCACTTGAGGTTCATACAAATTAAATTAAACTTTAAATCCATACACATTCATATCAGCTTGACACATATATTCATTTCTTGAAAATGGGTTACGATTTGTTGTCTGGCCTACATCTGATTTTTACAGATGTGAACGAATAACTCTCAGTAAATTGTATTTTAGCTTATTGTTTTGTTAAATATAATGTGACGAAAGAATTCCTTAAAAAATATCAACAATTCTTGGATATTCAAACAGCTACAATACTCTAATAAATTATCAGTGTATGAAAAAAGATATTGACTAAAACAGAACATCGAATGTTATTACAACTAGTTACAAGGATAACATTATGAAACGCACCTTCTGTGCAATTTTAGAATATCGCTTGATATGATCAACGATGGGCCCGGCCCGTGTTGAGTAATACAATTATTATTGGTGAAAACAGTTACAGGATAGAATCAAATGTATTCCGCTTATTAATAAGTGTACACGAATCTTATGAGTTGGCAAAACCAATAAAGTCGTACTCACTGTTTCTGTAGATTTTGTTATCGAGATTTTATAAAACGCAAAATGATAAGTATAACATTCATATGAATGATTCATGTGTTTAAGCTCATGTTTCACACAAAGCTAAATAACACGCAGTAAAAATATACGGTCTATGAATTATTACTCTACTTTGTCCAATTTTTGAATTACATGTATATCCTTTTAATTTATTATTTATGTCTCAAAATCCTTTTTAGAACTTGGTTATAAATTATAGCCAACTTGGATTTGAACTCCAGTATTCGCTATTATGCGGCAACGGCACGTACTAGCAGTGTGCAATATGAAACAATCACACTGGTTTGACAAATACTGACAGATAATTTGTGTCCGACAAATCGTCTCGAATCAATTTCGATAACAGTCTGATCTTAACCAAATTTTACTCAAGAATTCTTACATGTTCGTCAAGAATATTAGATGAACTTTGTTTATTTGACTGGAAGTATGTTCTTAATAGTTTGCTTGTCCTGACAAAAACCTTATATGTCCTACTGTCTTCATGACAGCAAATGATTATCGTTGGGACAAGATCTTCCACATGCTGTGCAAGAAACCTATTGATGCGTACTGCATTGCAAAAAGTGTTGGGAGAGAACAACCTGAAAGAAATGTTTTGGTTAAACAGATTATAGGTTAAAATTATTACATTGATTGAATACACCGATATGAGCTGCATCCGTGTTATCTTAATGATGAATTATTCCCCTTTGTTATTTTGCATCTAAGACCTTATAACAGAAATTCACCGAAACTGCACGTAGTGACTGCGGACATTGATATAAAACATTTCTCGGCCTTGCTTCAGCTTTATGAGAATACTCTTTGCTACATTTGCTAGCATAAATGTCAGTCATACCTGCCAAACACAGAGGAGTTCGTGACGAAATTGTTGTGCTTTTTATCTAATTCAAAGCAATTATTCCAACAAAACTGTTTAAGCATTAATTTTTCACTCGGATCTTTCCTTCAATTTCTAGATCATACCAAAATCGAAACGAGTCGCTTTCTAGCTTTGTGTGTTGCCCTTTCAGAGAAAAGGCGATACATAGGGATCGCTTTGTTCGTCCATCTGTCCGTCCGTCACAAAAAACTTAACGTTGGCTATTTCTTTTCCATGTCTTGAGATCTCTTTATGAAAGTTTACCATTGCATTGTTTATGACATAATGGTAGTGGTGCTGCCAAATTTTGTATGTCAATGTCATATTTGACAGAGTTATGCCCCTTTTTGTACTTAGTTTTTGTCACGAAAACTTAACGTTGGCTATAAATTTGTCAATTCTTAAGATTTCTTCATCAAACTTTCAAATTGCTACCAAATGTTGTAGGTCAAGGTCATATTTGACATTTGATACCCCATTTAATGCTTAGATTTTGTCATGAAATAATTGGTTATTGTGACAAAGTGTGAGAGGGCGATACAAGTGTTCTACTGAACACCCATGTAGTTTAAAAGCTAACATTTTTAAAACTAAAATATGTTCAATTAAGTTTAAACAATATTTTTTCTGAGTGCGCCAGCCCTACTCTAGCTTTGATATTGTTTCGCTAGTAAACTTTTCAGACTTGTCATGAATTATATATTTGCGCTTTGAATTGTAGCTGACTTTAATTTATTGCCAGAATATTGTTTAGATAAGATTATTTGCCATTTTCTTCGCTTTAATTTTTTGGCATGCTATAACGTTATGTAATCGAAGATATATCAACATAATGAGGCATAAATCAAACATTAAAAGGAGTGCTGATTTGTAGGGAGGAAACGAATCACTTTTAAAATCTGAATAAACTAATAACTTATTATCTAAAGTTACTTTTTAAATGACACACACATATGGATAACAATGTAAACAAGTTAAATTCGCCATCAAAGCGCAAAAAATGTGGTGTTTTTGTATTTTAATGTATGGTATTAGATGACGTCCTTAAAACAGGTAATAGATTAAAATGCATGAAGATCTAACATTTTTTGTGAATTTATGTGCATGTACTGAATGAGATAGTGTGTTTGATCACTTAAAAAAGGAATATCAACATTTAGACACAACTATCATTGAAAATTTAAATCTAAAAGCTTAGTCTTGTCAAATGAAAGGAGAACAATTATTTTCTTGTCTAGTATGAACATTTCGGAGGAAGCATGCAGGAAGATAAAACAGCCAATGAATCATATACAAATTTTAGATGTCTTTTTTAATTGTGCTGACTTTTACGTCGTGGTAAAATTCATTTCCACTCGATAAATATGTAAGTACAATACTGCAATCATGCATATCTGCTGTCATTGTTGCCACTAACTCGACGGTAGAAAAGAAACATTTTACAGAGTATTAGTACATCATTCCTTGTTATCACCGATATCTGCTTTGTCCATCTTAGACAGAAACGCCCGGAATGTTCGACACGTTGTTTGTGTTTGAACAACGTTCAATTAAATAAATTTTAGATATTAGGTAGATTTAATTCAGCATAATGTATAAAATATGGTAAAACAATAAAACGATAAACATGTTTGAGAAGTCTGTTTCTTCTCAGAGTAAAATCAGCTAAGTAAATTTGGACTTATTGACTCACTCTGGAGATTAGGTAAAGGTGTATCATTAAAAATAAAACAGGCACCGTCTGAGATAAGCAGCAAAGGAAATTTTCCATCACAATCCTTACTGTCTAGTTTAAAACCATTGTTCTTGAACTTTCTTTGCAAACAGTTACTTTCACTTTATATTTTCTCGGGAATGCGCACCTTAAACTGTCCCTCTGAATTCAAATTCTGTAGAAGGGTCGTGGTAGAACTGGGTACATGATATGACTTCCTGAGCATTTACATTTGTCCTCTTGATCTGGTATTTCTAAGAGATTTTACATAAAAATTGTTCTCCGTGATTGAAAGTTTAACAACAGTTAAGTTTACATCAAATATTGCATGTAAATGAAAAAAAAAACATGTTCTTTAAAACGTCGTGTCTTTGCAGTATATAGGTGCTACATTGTACATTATGATACTAAACACTTGGTTGAAGCCACTTTCGAGACGTTGTCAGGAATACATTTCAAAAATGTATTTACTTTTATTTCCTGATGTTGCTTTGTTCTGTCATATTCAAAATCATTCGTAAAGAACATTGACTATTTAAGTGTTTGTGAAAACGTTAATGTGCATGATCAATTTATTTGACAAGGAGAAATGCAAACTAATGAAAGCCTGTTTAGGGTACGACAACAATATGGCTCTTAAGTGTTGAAAAGTAATAAAATTATAATTTTCAATTTGATCACGATTATACTAATAATGAGTAGATATCAAGAGCGAAAAAATAAAATCAATTGTTTTTTAGAAATCAACGTTTTATAGTAAACAGATCTATTTAAATACAGAGGGATTTCAGACAATAATTGTGCTGACATTGACATTTTATACAAAGACGCATGAATACGCTAAAGATACAGGGAACGATCACATTTATAAGAACAGAAATGTTTAATGGTATGCTCTTGTATGATTTACTTTTGACCATGAAATTACTATGATTTTCGTATTTGTCTAAAGAACATTAATTTACAATTCTTTTAGTGAAAACTTTGTTTTGAATTACCCTATTTCATTTTTCGGGAAAAAATACTTTATACGATGCCAAGTAGTGCAATTTGCTTCAACTGTTTTTTCGTCGCGGTAAAACTCATTTCCGCACGATAAATATGTAAGTACAATACTGCAATCATGCATATCTGCTGTTATTGTTACTACTAACTTGACGGTTGAAAAGAAACATTTTACAGAGTATTAGTACATCATTCCTTGTTATCACCGATATCTGCTTTGTCCATCTTAGACAGAAACGCCTGAAATGTTCGACACGTTGTTTATGTTTGAACAACGTTCAATAAAATAGATTTTAGATAGATAGATGATAAAACAATAAAACAATATGCATGTATGAGAAATGAAACCATGTCAATAATATCATACCAAGGATTACACAAAAAAGAGAACTAATCTGTTATTTCCATTGTGGTCCTTAGGCTTTGATGGTATTGACATTGAGAGGCATGAAACGAAATATCACAGTTCTAAAGTACGAAAAACATTGCGTACATAAATTATTGAAATGGTATGACTGTATAAAATAATGATTACGTGTGAATTTTTATTGAAAATTTAAAATTACTTAACTTTGAAATGGTCCTTAGAGAATATTTACCTTTCTTGCAAAGACAAATTTGGCATGCATATTCATGTACAACCTATTTAAAGCCTCTTTCTGGGAGACTTCTGGAAAATTACAAAGATATTTGAGAACTAGAAAACCTTCTTTCGCTTTTGAAAAGGCAAAATATAATTTATTAATTCTTTTGATAAACGCAAAATTTCAACACAATATAGTCACATTCCATGCAGCATGTCATATTTTTCCTTCTGAGAAGACGCCCGTTACCGTTCCAGATTTAAAATAAATAATTTTGGTCTTAGTAATGGACCTTTGAATGAACAGTCTTCCATTGCCTTCAGACAACCCTGACATCATTCATTAACGAATGCCTTTTTCGTTTCCTTCTCTCCGTCCTATTAACGTAAAACATGTTTAGCGTGACAAGATAATTCTGATTCCGCGTGATTCATATGACTGTGAGATTGATTCAAGTGGTTGAGCAACAATACCACCAACGGGAGCACCAGCAGTCACAAAAAAACAGCAACAACTTCGACAACAGATTCATTAGCAGCTATAAAATCAGCTTCGGCAGCAGCCCCTTAAGGATCGTCAGGACGAGACAGTATCAAAATTTATGCCAACTGGCGGTAACGCTGCACATAAGCTTTGTTTTTTTTAAAATAAAGATCTAGAGTAAAAGTGCTCATGTATGACTTCTTTCTACAGCTGAAATTCAACATGGTTAAGTTTCTTAGCAATGTGTGTATCTTGCATACATTTATATCTCTTGCATAATTTCATCTATGTAACCCATTTCATTTGATAAATGCTCCATACTCCTAAAAGAAGTGTATATACGTACTTAATATTTGTATGCACTGTCTTATTTAGACTGCTTTGTCGCCAGTATAACAATGATTACAGTGACTGCAGCAGTGGCATTGGTCTACGCTTTGCATTGAAATACAGTTTGGAGTCTAAACCTATTTATATTATGAACAAAAGTTTGTTTGATCTAAAAGTGGTTATCTTTTAGTTCTACGGCACAAGAGAAAATATTAAATTAAGGTTAACCATGACGAAGTAACCCTTGGGTATTTTCTGATTACCGATTACCACGATGTACTTTTGTAGGAACATAAAATTAACCTGAAGTCTCTTAGTTCTGTACCAACAACGTACATTTAGATGAATATTTGAAACATATTTGAAATAAGAAAATCTGATGAATAAAGTATTCAGTTATTTAGTATCATTGCACGATCTAAGATTTCCAGCTGTAAGATATCCGCATGGAAATAACAGGGTTTCTATCTATTTTTTAAATCCGATGCCAAACATGGATACTGATAACCTAGCCTATGTGTATCGCCTAAAGAACTGAGTACGGCTTCAGATAATGGATTGCGAAGGATGTCTATTATATCATCATTTCTACTTAGACGGTATTACTGTTGCGTACTTCTTCAAATTCTAGAACAGTTTGGCGTGTATGTGATATTGACATCTGTTCAATTAAAACCGATTGTCTATTCACTTATGGTAGCTATTAACGTAACCTAAATATTATTCAGCAACATTGTCATAGGTATATTTTCTTAATGCGTTGAAAGTAGTAGTAATATTCTTACCTGTCATGTAAGTTGTTTTAAATGACAAGTTCAGCAAAATATGTTACCACCTGCAATATTACAGACAAAGACATTTTGTCGTTACAATAATGAGCTTTTGCCTATTTCGGTTTCTTGATTAGTATACAATGGAACTAGGATAAACTTTCTAGATATTCTTTAAAAATGTTTTATTTTATGAATGATGCATATCATGTCTCATTTTACGGTCGTTTTTGCTATACGGAGAAAAATACAAGTCCTTGCGAGGAAAGATTCATCAATATATATGTACCAGTATTCTTTAGCAACAAAGACCTAATTATCCGAACTATAACGGTTTGCCAAGCAGAAACAACTTACTGTCCCATGATAATGTCGAATATATTTAAGAAACTATCACTTTGTTTGCATGCCTTCCGATTGAAAGGTCAAAGATGTTTGATATTCTGATTAAGGAAATGATTCACACACTTCAATTCTCTGGAGAAACCCCAGAAGTCATAAGAATGTGATATATATTCAGAAATCGTAATACCATTGTCACGGTATGACGCGCTATATCTTTATCAAGAAATAGAAGAAAATGTCTCTGCTTCAAACTAACAGGTCTTTAATGATGTTTGGACTATTTATGTGTATAGATGCATTTTAATAACTTTTTTCCCCGACAATATACGAGTATGAGTTATGAGTTATGAGTATAAGTTACAGGCTCGGAACAGAAATATTCCGGTTGAGTCTGAAAAGGATCTTAAATATGAAATAAATAGGCTAAGCGCTTATTTACAAAACGATTTTTAATAAAATATTATATTAACTAGTTAGGAAAAGCTATAGATAGGTAAAAATATTCTTCATCGTTAACGCTGTATGTTTAATAGTACTGATCAATGCATATACGTTCCCATTTTTTTGAATACATCCACTGATGTTTATGTGACACTATGTGCATCGATATGTTAGACCTTCTGAGGTATAAGTCGTTGTTCTAACTGTTGAAGCTTTGTATTTATATATTAGAGATACGTTTCTTTTGCTTTAAAAGTTTGGTTTTAACACATTTAGAGTTCTGCATCATTAAGGAAATAAGTTTTCCTGTTCGGAAGCTCAATACACAAACAAATAAACTCTTTAAATAACGGCGCCTCGTTGAGACACATGTTCCAAATAGTTGTCATCATCCATAATATATATCAGACTATAACGTTTGAGCACGCGAGCAGCTGATGTACAAATAGAAATTGTATTAAGCAAAACACAAGGCAAAGACCTCTAGAATATCAACCTTAAATTTGCTCATCTCAGACAATCTTTTATCAATTTCAGCAGTCATACTAGATTTATACAAATGTAGGTAAGAGATAAACTAATTGGGATCTAGAGTCTGCTGAAACAGGAAGGATATATGTTTATGACGCTTTTGAGTTTCAGTACGTAAATGAAAGTTGTCAAGAGACCACATGATGGACGTAGGTTTAGACTGTTCCTATTGCCGACATATTTTGACAGATGACATAATGCTGTTAACAATCCATTTTGGTACTGTGCAGAGTCTAAGAGCCTGTCATGCTGCTAATTGATTAAAACGTTTAACGAGCAGACAAGCAGTAACTTTGTAAAACGCACTGGAATCAGATAAAATGAAACCTTTACAATATTGTATTTTGGTACTCGAAATTAATGTTCAATTACATCAAGTCGCGATATGAGGACTTTTAACAGTATCATATTGATTTGACAAATACTAAGATGTATGGCTAGTATTTAAGCATGGAAAATACAGTAAGAAAGAATGCAACGATGATTATCAATAGAAGGATTTGTTATAGAGGGTTTTCAGGGACATATTTCTACATTGCAGGTTTAGTACAGCCTTACGGTACGTTCCAAACTATCAACTGCAGACAGACTCACCCTGGATGCAACTACTATAAAAACGTAATAACTAAAACATCGTAAACTGCTCAGAATTTATAGTAAAACGTTTTACAGTGATACTTTAAGTTACAGAACGTTTGTGTTAAAACTTTTAAATCATTTAATTTCCTTTAAGATAAATATTGAACCGTACTAGTAACGAATTCTTTTTGGATTAGTGATGGCAATCTTCAAATTAAAGCACACACAGTTTTCAGAACTGAAGAGCTAAGTAATTAATTACTTTTTCTATATTGCTTTACATGATTCCTGATATCTTTGTTTGTTTTTAAACACCATACCCCATGAATTTCTTGTTGCTTATCTGATTGCAATTACCTATGGGCATAGGAAGGGGGCCAGATCGGTTTTTCCGGCATGGGCAAAATCACCGGAAATGCCGATCCGATATGCAAGAAACATATAGCTTTACAGGAGATTTTGTTCTCGATTGTTGTTTCTCTTTAGAATTGCGATTGTAACATCTTATTGGTCATTTCGTATGAATAACAGTTAACTTATTCTTACGTACGGGCAGAAAAAGTTAGCAAGTAAACCAGCTATAAGTACACTGTGAATAGTGCTTGTAAAATTCAAATGGCTGCACATTAGTATTTCTTAAATAGTATATATGATACATGAACATAAAATATTTCATCAGTACAAGACTTGGCTACGTGTACAGGATATTATCTAGGGCATTAATTACGACATTACGAATAACAATACAAAGAATAGTATTACATGATGTCAAATGCTGATAAAATATTTTCAAGTTATTACATATGCACGTATTTTCACAGACACCAAGGGCAGTTTTGAATAACGGCGGACACAAGTCTTGTCCGGAACTCAAGCTCGTCATAACGCCTTAAATGCGAACGATACCGAGGACATCTTATTTTTTCCCTGTTTGAGTTAGTCAGGGGAGATAACTGTAATTACATATCAGGACTTAATCCCGTGACAGTTACTAATCCAATATGATTTTTTTCGATAAAATTTACTGAAATATAATCACCTAAATGTACTGCAAGAAAAGAAAAAGTAGATGATACTGTGTAATGTCGTGCATTTATTGAAATTAAATAAACGAATTAAAAATAACAGAGAGTACTTCAACAGCGAGTTGTTTTTCTTTAATGAAACGCTAATTATTTTTTAAAAGTTGGTTTAAACCATTTACTAGTAAAACCGATTCGGAACGTGTTAGTAAGTAAATGACCTTTAATTGACAATATTCGCTATTGATCTGCCATACCATAGAGATTAATATGTCAATGCTATTTATGACTTTTCGTCTGCAACATGATTATTCTGCCACAGAGCATGGACAAACAAATGAAAACAATACATTTTACCGCTCTAGGCCTACACAAAATGTACGAAGTCACACTCTTTTTGATTGCGTTTCCGGATAGGAACCAAGTCTTGCAATATGTTCTTTATTAGTGTTTCCGGTATATTTCAAGAGACGTTTGATTTGTCTTGAATGGCAATTCGGACATAATTTGATAACAATTTCAAATAATAGAACAAAAACAATTAAAAAAACTATCGCTTTATTTCTTCATGTTCATGGTTTCCATATGTAAGATCAAAGTAAATGTTGGTTTAATTTTGAAATCAAGTCGTATGAGATAATTCCCTTTCGGTTGCCATTCCTAACCGTCTATTCAGTATTCAGGAAACATATTTTTCTTATAAATAATCTTGTGTCGTATGCTGAATATTCGTGCCATTATAACACAAATATCTGTTACAAAGACATAGGAAATAGACACTGACCACCCCTTACAAACCAAACGAGTCTTACTTTGGAGTTGTTGTTGTCATGATCTTCCGCGAACAAGACAACATATTCGATTGGCGTTATAGCATTTTCTCAGAGCAGGACAGCATACCGGTCTGACAAAAGAACATCGTCTCTGAAAAAAAAAATCGTTTGACATGATAGCATTGTCTCTGAACAAGAACATACATGCTTGACAGAGCAACACTTCCTCTGAACAGAACAATATATGTCATGAACAAGACAACACACATGTACGACAGAACAACATCGTCTCTAAAGAAAACGATATACCAGTTTGACGTGACATCATCATCTCTGAAACAAAACACAATGAACAAGACGACATTTCAGTTTGACAGAACAATATCCTTTTTAACAAAGCGATATACTTTCCTAACAGGATAACATATCGGTTCAATTAATAAAAAAATTCCCCTAAAAAAAAAACATTTCATTTTTAAAATCATTTCCATTATCGACATGAGACAGTCAGACCGTTCCATATAAAATACTGAATACTTCGACAGAGTGTATGTTGGAACTCAAATCATAAAGAGTGTTTGCCTGTATGCACAATCAGCTGAAGGGGCTAAAGGAAAGGATGCGAAACTAACGTATCGGAAATTTGTAAATGGCATACGCGAAAAATGACTTAGTAGCTTGTTCTTATTGAGAGTGTGCTGCAGTCCGAATAATATACATGTTTAACAATATTGAATATTACAAGACTGCCGGTTTAGTACTGTCCTGCTTTGCATAGTCTTGAGAGAGAAAAACAACATTGCATTCGTTGTAACTGCAAACATAGTTAAAATTATATTATGCAACTTGTCTTTTTATCTCAGTTTTTATAAAATGCATATGCACACGAATCTATGCAGAACAAATTATCTACAGTAGTATCAATTTCTTAACTATAGACTTCAATAGTTAAAGTAAAAGAAAACCAAACTTATTAAGAATGTCTACAACCTTGAACTATTGTGTTAAACTGATCACAAAAAGATATAGAACTTGATACATAATTTAAAACGTTTGTATAATCAGCCGCTATTTTCGTTGACTATAGATCAAAAAGGTTCAATGAACCGTGTTTGCACTGTTAGATTTGTAGAAGTCAACGATAAATACCGAGGCCTATGTGTAGGTAACGCCTGCTTTACTGTTGTTGTACTATTATAGTATACATTATAGAACATTACGACAGTGGTATATACATGTGCATAATCTCTTTTAGTACAGCCCATATATGATTAAAGCAAACATGGATTCGTAAACAATAGCCCCATGACTTTAATATATTTTAAACGTATTTTAAATCGTAGTAGTCAGAGGTATTCATCTAGCAATTACTCTTGTAAAACGTCATTTAAAAGAATAATGCCGTTATATTTTTTAATGTTTACAAATAATTGATTAACAATGATACGGTATTATAATATCGGTTATTCATTGAATTGTAATATTGTGGCGTACTAACATACTAAAAAGGACTTAACAGCGGAGATTAAGTCTTTTGTTCTATGCAGTTAAATATTTTTTTTGCAGAACGGGTCACCTTGCGAAATTATTGATTGGTCGATTTTAGTACTTTAATTTGTAATTTGTGTTTTAAATGGCTAACTCACGATGTATGTATATCTTTTATTATTAATTGCTTATTATTTCGTAATTAAATGGAAATTGTTTTGCATTTCTTATTAAACCTTAATGACGTTTAGCAAGCTGCTAATAGTTCCGTCATTTGAGTTGAACTATATTATCTATTGGCGGTCGCCATAAGAAATGAAATATGTTTAGGTAGCACATGAGAAAAGCTAGAATTTCAGTCACTGATTATTTCAAACGTTTGTATTTTTTATTGTATGTATTTTGGAAAGGTCTTTTGATACCCTAACGAGTAATAACAATTTAAACAAATTATGTTGATTACAATTTATAGCAGGATTATGTCAAATAACATAAAATGTCACACCGGTAGCTTACGGTAGCCCCCTATACCAAAACAGTTTGTTGCATTTTATTAATCAACCCTTGCTTGAGGGTATCATAACACAGATTTCTGTCATCCATCTTTAAATAGTTTGCTCTTACATGTTCTTTGAAAGAAGAGTATACCCCCTTACCATATAATAATGTCATACATTTGTAATAAGTAACGTTTTCCAACATCTATGACAGTTCCTAAAAACAGGGAACAGTATACTAGTATATAATTTATTAGTTTAGTGATTGAAAATACCTTTCCATAAATGTATGGATTTACATACATGTACTTTCTAAATACAACAAGAAATGTATTGATGATAAGCATCATGGCTTTCAACGAGCAAAATGATAACACCATGACGCTCTGAACTACCTGTCCTTTTCCCACTGTTTTTCAGTATATCTGGCGGCAGTAGGCCTACAGTATTTATTCAAAACAATAATACATCTTTATATAGGAAACAATTCACATACTGTGACCCATTTACTATTTGTTCTGAAAAACAAAGATCACTACATTAATACTTTAATGTATTCGGTATACACTGTAAAGTTACAATAAGAATGTAATTATTTAGTCTTTAAATTCTACCGACTAATGAGCCTGGCCAAAGTATCGTGATGTATATGATAAAAAAATTTCAAAAACCATAAACCAAAAAAGGTAAAGGGAACAAAATTAAAAAGCAAATGCGAATTTTATTAATCGTGCACCAATTCCACCCTTATTAATGTTGTCTTTATACTATTCTTAACATACATGTAATAACAAAGAATGGTAAACTTTTATCGTCTAGATTTTCAAAAAACCAGATCTTTAATCAACCATTACCGTTTTTATACATAGACTTTATTTATATTTTCATTTTCGTTATAAGTCTAATAAACATTTTTACGAATATTTGCAGAAAAAACCATTAAAAAGAGGTTTAATTTAAAGCTGAAAAAGATAGTAAAACAATAGAGAAAATAAATTAGGTCAAAATGGGATTTGCACTCCATTTCAAATATTAGAAGGCCATCAACTCATCCACTACACCACGAAGACTAACTAAAATGGCATTGAAAAAGCTCGTAATACATTGTATATTAAGGGATAAGTCGTTTTTGTAAAAAATGATTTAAAGTAGCGTGCATTTTCTGTCTCCAAATTGAACTATGCTTAACGCAATTGTTGATGTTGGTCTTATAATAGAAGATTTGTTCGTAGGTAGGAATATCATTTTAGAAACAAACAAATGATCGCTGCAGCTATGAGTATTTAATAAGACGCGGCACTGTAGTGAACAAGAGCTGTCAGTAGGACAGCGTTGTAACACCGGATACAGCTCCTTTCGAATACAGCTCACTGGGGAGCTGTATTCGGTGCACATTAACTAATACAGTTCCCTTGGTGTAGCGGAGCTGTATTCGAACCAAAGCATATGCACATTCGAATAAAGCTCCCTATGTTTGATCAAATGGATGATAATACGGATTAAATAAAATAGAAGCTTGGCCGTTCCGAAAACTTTTAAGTCAATGACCAAATTGTAGTTTGAAATCTTGAGTCCATCTGTCCGAAGTTTCGTTCCCCCGTCCGTCCATCACGGACGGACAAAAAGACATCCCAGGGCTAAGTACTGCATCCTGAATAGCGGGAAGGAACCTTTATTATTCTATAATAAATTCCGTGCCGCAATGATACGCCTTAAATACACGTTTATGTTGCATCGAGTCACTGGGGAGCTCTATTCGAAAAAAAGGTACAAGAACCCCGAATACAGCTCCCATCCGATAAGGGAAGCTGTATTCGTTAATGCGCGCCGAATACAGCTCTCCAGGGAGCTGTATTCGTTAATGTTAATGAGCACCGAATACAGCTCTCCGGGGAGCTGTATTCGAAAGGAGCTGTATACGGTGTTACACAGCGTGCGCATGTTTTCCCAGGGCTTGCCGATAGAACACAACTTTGGCAGTAAAAGGCAAATCAAAGATCTGTATAAACAATTGCAACAAGTAGTAAGATGATATTAAGTCATCGTCATCATAGTTATTACACATATGTTTTGCGACACATGTTTGGCATACGGTTAACATATATCAAACATATGTTGCACAATTGTCAATGTGCAATAATTCATTCTGACAATAACCTTCACAGAGTTACGTACTCTTGTCTGTGGATTGAATTAATGATGGTTAACAAGTACGATAAGTTTCAAAGCAATATCGGAAACGGTTTTGAAATGAAGTGGGTTAGTAAGGAAATCTTAACAAAAATCAATGCATTTTCTGACAAAAGTTATGTTCTCTTGTCTGCTGATAGAACTTATGATGGTAAACAAGTATGGTAAGCTTCAAAGCAATACCTTCAATAGTTTAGAAATAAAGTTGGGTGTACGACACCAACGCCAATGATGACGCCGAGGCAAGTAGCATAGCTCTTATTTTAAAATCGCAAAATAAAATGTTTACCCTAAACAACAAAGGGGCATAATTAATAAATGCGGCAAAGAAAAGTTACAGTTCTTTTGCACTGCACTTCTATTTGTCATTGTCTACCTTTATAAAAAGTTTGAATCAGTCTCCTTAAACAGTAATTACGATATTCTACGGGCAAGCTAGCGAAAGCAAACGAACTGATGATATTAGTACTATACTTTTCTCTTGTGCATTTCTTGTGTCCGCTGCATTGAACTGTTCATTGACTGATTTTTTACGTTATTCATTGATTGCTGTCATGATAAAAAGGATAACTAGTAGCAATAGAAACATGATAATTATTTCAAGCTGTTGGTACTTCTTTTTTCCCGTTACATATGTATATCCTCAAATAATGGTCAGTTTGTTTAAAAAATATTACCAGTCTTCGTATGATTGCCCTGACTGTATTTGTTGTGACCGAAATAACATTTTCCCATGGTTTTCAAGTCTAATTTATATGATATCGAACAAATAGTTAAACATTATCCCTACATAGTTATTGTCATTTTCACAAGGAGCAAACATTACTCAGTCAATGAAAATGAATGTTGTTAGTGTATGTTTTCCTTAGACTACCGGTAATTGCCATCTAATATTCACGGGCATTCCGGTATCTGGAACGGCATGGCAATGTCAGAGGCCGCGGAGAGATTTACGGTGGTAAAGGCGGAAGATGACGTTTTGAAAGATCAAGATGCTACCTTGACAAAACACACAGACGGAGATGTCGAAGATAGTAAACCTCAAGGTATTTTTGAAATCTACAAATGGACTTTCAATGGAACTTGTTATATTAGAGAACAGCTCATTTTACGTTCTTCTTTTATCACAGTAACAATGTTTTATCAATTAAGTCTCCTTTCATTCGTTAATATATTACAATATTTACCTCTATCAGATCAAAAGACTGTGTACTCTTAATCTGTGATTAGCTTTCAGACATTATTATAATCATAAGTCATTAAATTAAGCCTTATCCGATTTACATCAGTTATCCTTGACAAGTGTAGTACAATTTTATTCGTGAAGGCCATTTTCATTGAGTACGCCGGTGCTACAAAAGCTGAAAGCTTGGCATGTCCATGTTGGAAATATACCAGAACCAGAGTTAGCGCTTTGCAAGAATATCACTCTTAAGAGCAGACGACTTATCCATGAAACAAGGGTCCCTGTTAGACATTATCATCTAATTTACTTGTTATCTCTTTTCTTGAAAAAAAAAAGCATTTTACTGAAGGCTTATATTTAATGACGTTAGTTTTGCCTTGTTTACAGAAAAGGAGAAACGTGTTCCAAGATCGCAGAGTTCTGTCACGTTTCAACTTGATGGTAGTTCTTGTTTGTTTAACAGACACAATTATAGCTACTAATACACGTGTATTGATGTAAAAAAGGCTTTGGAACAAGTTTGTTTATAAAAACCAAGAATTACATAGACTGAAAACGCTATGTTGTGATGCATTTGTGTTACTTAACAACTAATATATAATTAAATGGTGATATAAATAGGGTATTCATTCCGGAAAAAAAGTCTGAAAATAAATATTTGGTTTCTAATAAAAAGCTCTGAGAAAATTGAGACAGTATAATATGCCTATAATAATAGAAAGTCTAACAATCACGTGATAGGAAACTGTCTTTTGATTAGAATATTATTCGTCACGAAAACAATAATCCTGTCACCGGTCACGTGTTCTTGACTATAATTTAATTGTACTAATGCTAGAGAGTGAGTTCATTGGTTATCAGAGTGCATATTCTCTAACAAATGTGCATACATGTACTTTGACACAGCTATATGATATTTAGTTGTTGTTCTAATGTAATGCTATTTGTTAGAAAGGCAATTAAACTTAAGAGACAAACTGAATGGTATATGAAGTAGTATGAAGGAGTTCTTTAAAATGTGTATATATACCTCATAAAGAAAATAGTATAGTCGTTTTTTGTGTCACGTTTGTGGTATTTCTGCAGATCTCACTAGCGTTTCCTTGCAGTATACACAGTTATTGAAATATTTTGTTAATATTGTTTTAAGATCAAAGTGAGGATGAGGCCGATAACGAAACAGAATCATCCCCATTAACAGATGGAATGGCACTTTATGAGGTAGGTCTTACAACTCGGTTAACTCTTCAACCGATACGATATCACAGTATGAACTTTAAGCCAAAGAGTAAGCCATCTATAATAAGGCATGAGATAGGTGCACCTATTACAAATGATGAAAAGTTTTAGTCGCTCCAACGTAATAGTATTGTGTAGTGCAATTAAACTTTGTAACCGACAGAATGGCCAAATCAACTTTAAGTTTGCCGTCTTGATAGGCAGCTTTAGTAAGCTCAGATATTCCACTTGCCGATAAAATAATTTTTAACGAGTTTCCTTTATCGGTGAAACGGTACTTATCTATTAACGGGTTGGCACTGGACGAAATATTTCAAAAACTATTTTAGATATTTGAATGTCTTGTTTTCGAATTGGCTGAACATACAAAATAATAGCGATGTATTTCATTTTGTTTTTAAACGTTTAAGCAAGAACAGATTTACATGTTTTAGGCTAAGTAAGGAGCTTCTTTCGAGCTAACTTTTTAATAACAGACAGGAGAGCGAGTTTATATATAAAGAGAATACATGCAGACAATTTCAAGAATTTGTCGCTTATTCCGAGAAAAGTGATGTCTGTGATACGTCTTAAAACTTATCTTATTTAGGAAGACATTGTGACGAAAGGTAAAATGTCGACGCTTTTAAAAAGAAGCCCAACAAAAGTTTCCTTCAGTGAGCAGGTAGAAGAGGTCGACGAAAAACCGCAGGTATGCTTTGCATATAGCAGTAAAAGCGTTTAATCGTGAATACTATCATACTCAAAAGCACTAACATTTAAAGAGTGTAGATTTACAGACAAGCGTGAATTGTACACGTGACCTTATGACAATATGCAATGTATGTTAAAGTCTGACTGTTTCAAAGTTCCTTCGTAAACAAATTCACACACTTTCTGGCATTGTAGTGCAAACATTAAAACGAAACAAGTCATCATTACTCATTTCAGAAGAAACTTGGAACACTGTTTGGGGTGTACCTACCAACAATACAGAATATATTCGGAGTGTTGATATTCATCCGTGTCACGTGGATTGTCGGTATGGCAGGGACCATTGAGGGATTTCTGATCATTTTCCTTTGCTGTTGCACAGTAAGTCTTACGTATATTTGATGCTCTTTACTTAAGAAATAATAACAAAATGAAAAAAGGACAAAGGTATAACATTGCTTGTGATTTTTGTTATTTCTGCGTTGAGAGCGTAGCAATCAATTTCGTGAAAAAACTTTACTGACACAACAAATATTTGTAATACTCTTCGTATACAAATATACTCGTAGGAAACGCAAGTGAACATGAAAGAGTAAAGTACGTGTGTTATCATTACAATATTGTAGAAGGAATCAAAAATGTCATATTATACAGTATGCAAAATCTCCAACTTACAAATAAAAAGATGAAAACAAAATTGTGGTCATAAGAAATCATACGTACACGCCTAAAACCACTGTTCGTCGCTACAAAGAACATTGCAATATCTTTTCTTTTATACTTGAGATTGACTTCATGATTATTTCATGTTCTTCCTCAGTTTATGGAATAAGAAAATACAAAAATATAAATCAAATTTAGTTATGACATGCCCTCTTTTCAGACCACTCTAACGTCAATTTCGATGAGTGCCATAGCAACGAATGGTATAGTTCCAGCTGGGGGATCGTACTTCATGATATCAAGAGCTCTAGGCCCGGAGTTTGGCGGGGCTGTAGGAATTCTTTTTTATCTAGGCTTTACAGTAGCAGGATCCATGTATGTCATCGGTGCCATCGAGATTTTGGTTGTAAGCTAGTCACTGTCTCTTTTCCATTCTAAATTATTTGAAAAAAATAACTATTTTGCTGTCCTTTATTTAAGTGATGATCGTTTTAAGCAACAATTTTCTTAAGATATGATATACATGTATACTGAACATTTTGATCAATACAAATGTTTTAAAACAGTTTTAGACAGTTAGATTCTGATTACTTTGGAATTCATCCTTTTCTTTAATTCTGTGTAATCAATTAAAGTGTGGCCGATAAAATAGTTTTTGATGTCAATAGTAAAATTAATATAAAGCAATGATTACAAAATTGATGCTGCTAATTTATTTTGTGTCCTTTTCAGACTTTCATAGCACCACAAATATCTTTGTTTGGTGATGTAACCATTCTAGACAACGCTTTAAACAACTATCGACTTTATGGGACAATGCTGCTTGTCCTTCTCTATGCCATTTGCTTTATTGGAGTACAGTTTGTAGCGAAGTTTGGACCATTTTCTTTGTTTTGTGTAGTCGTTTCCATTATCTGCATATACATCGGAATCTTTACAGCTACACCCGAAAGCAGCGTCAAGTAAGTTTAACATACTAGAATTTACGTGGAGTTGACTAATACGAGATTGAAGGGATTTATGGTTAAAGAAAATCCACTGAAATGTTACTCTCACCAGCTGCTGAGCTGGGCTAGAAAGAACAATCATTAATGTACAATATATACAAAAACGAATGAAATAAAAGGTTTATAAGTTTCGTTTTCCATAACCTTTGAAATCTTTTATCCAAGTCGTTTTCAAGCTTTTTAAATTGCTTGGCGCCAATAATTTGAAATGATAAAATATAACATAAATTGAAAAAATTGTATAATTGCAAAAGTTTTAAATTACAATTAAGTTCGAAGTAATTATACCAAGTTCGAATGCTTTACATATTACTTTAAAGCTACATTTATATGCATTTAGAATTTGTTTCCTCGGGGAGAGATTGCTCACTCTGACTTCTGTGACTGTCGATGGTGTGATGATGTGCACAAAGAATGAGACAGGGCCTATCTACAACAATTACTGCAGTATGAATGACATGAATGAAACTATCTGTGATCCGTACTTCTTGGCAAATAACGTCACCCTTAAAGCCGGTTTGCCTGGTCTGGCCAGTGGAAACTTCTTCAGTAAGCTTCCGCAGCCTTCGACAATCGATATGATAATTCTTCATTTGATTGAACGTTTTCAATAGTGAATGAAATCACCATTCTTTCATAACTTATAAAAACTTTCTCAACCAATAATTATTTTACGCGCATTTATAGCCGAAGGAAAAAGAACGGTTGAAAAACTGTTTGTAAATCATCAGACTGTTATAACATATTTCAAAATAGGTGAAGGGGCAAGGTATCGAGCTTTAACGTAATGAGCCTTCTACAGGCAACTCAATGAAACAAAAGTAACAAAACTGACGTTTGAGTGATAAATGTCTTTTTTATTTCAGAAAATATCCCTCACAGATACACAGAAAAGGATAACTTAATTGGACTGACAGAGCCAGGAAATAGAGACAGAGGCGAAATTATAGCAGACCTAACTTCTACATTTACAGTTTTGTTGGCTATTTATTTTCCATCTGTCACAGGTTCTTATTTGATTGTTAAGAAATTCTCATGTGAAGTATCGGATTTAAAATAATTGCCCTCGTTTCTTTGTATATTTCATTAGTTGGAAGCTACTTAAAGCTACTGTCTTAAAGTTACAATTGTGTACATTTCATATAGTCTATACATGTATTAGGTTTCTATCGAAGATGTTTCTATTGAACTGGTTTTTAGATTTTGTTGGATTACATATACATATCACATGAAATACATTTGTAGTCCCAAACCAGTTATATCAGGCAAAATTCACACTCGGAATTATTTCTGCATTTACAATGCCCTATTTCTCGCGTTTTCAGGTATTATGACTGGTTCCAATATGTCTGGTGACCTCAAAGACGCACAGAAATCAATACCTAGCGGGACACTTGCTGCAGTGCTGTCCACATCAGCAGTCTGTATCTTTAAGATGTTTTCGTGTTTATGTAAACGTAGCTGTAATTGTTTTGTGTATTTGATATGCACATAACCAGTAGTCCTTAATGTACACTTTAAATACTGTTACCTTTACATGAATACACATCTATATAAGGACTACTTTGGGAAAAAGAGTATCTTGTGAAACAGATACAGGAATTATTGATTTTACCACATTCAAAATTATAAAAAAATTATCGTTATCTGCAAGGTAAATGTCTGTAACATTACATGTACCACTTCTGCATTCATACAATGTGAAGCATTTAAATTGGTATATTTTTTACTACAGTTGAAACTATATCAGCCCCTGTCTTAAGCGCTATCCAATGCTGGTAGACGCACTGACAAGACTAGTCCATAATTCACATATAAAACTGTACATTCATCATGTCATAAAAAAACTTAGCTGTATACAGCTTAGTTTCAGGGTAGTAATACTACCTGAATATTAGGACATAGATGCACGTAATTTGCATTTTCTGTCAAATTATATTTAATGTTTTATGCACAGAGAATCATTAATTTTCATTTAAAACTAATGTTTTGAGGATACAATTACATAGGCTTACTAAACTATCATACCGCATTAATTAGCAAGAACGTTTATGGCCTGTAGTTTAAATCTAGTAGCCATTCATACAAAATCATAATTTCGGATATAGTAATAAAAATTTGCAAAATTACCGGAAAGGAACTTTTCCAGCAGTAGTTTTAGTCAACTTAGTCAAGTTATTTCTGATAAAATGATTGCCTTAACTGCTGTCAGATTTGTCATGCGTTTTATTTTTTGCTGGTGGAATAGAAGGCGACCTGTTGAGAGATAAGTAAGATTCTGATACTTTGAGAATTTCATACGGCATAGTTAGGTTAGCTGAACAAGATTTGATGAGAATTTGATTAGATGTTTTTTTAAGTGTTCTTACGATATTGTTAAGAAACCAGAACAACCAACCAAATAAGATAAATGTTGTAAGAACTTATCACAAGTGTCTTCTTTATTGTTTTGAGTATATTACATGTCAGCATAGATGCAATGTAACAGAAAGAAGTAATTGTCGCTAAATGTTTCTACTGACTTAAGTTTTTGCAAAATTAGCAAGCGGTGTTTTTAGGGAAAAACATTTCTTTAATGCACATTGTTGCACAAGATTTGACGTCATTTGGCAATAGGTTACAATGTATGTACAGTAAAACCTCAAAACAAAGACGGGTTGCGTTTTATCCCTGCTGGTTTGTCTTTATTCGGATGTGGTCTTCAACACAGGTTTGACTGTATAAGGTAACTAAGACTATCGTAATTGGTGGAAGTGGTAATAAATGAGAGCACACTGTGATATCTTTTATAAACTATTTAGGTTAGGCGAAAGTTTAGGTGGAGGATTGGTTATCGCTTACACAGCATGGCCGACAAAATGGATGGTTTTGATTGGGTCATTTTTGTCAACTATTGGTGCTGGATTGCAGTCAATTAATGGTAAATAATATCAATATATGGATAAAAGCAAAGCAAAAAGAACAATCGAATTATTAATAAGTTAATAGTAATAATTATCATTATCATGGGTTTTGCACGTGACAAAATCGAGCTAATTAAGCCTGTATTATTTTCTTACTTTAAATGCCAAGATGTCATCAAGTTTACATTCATTACTACTGGTAACTCTTGTTGACTTGATAATAAAGAATATTACAATTTATTTTTTTCATTTACTATTTCGTTAAGGAAACCAAAATATTACTATGCCTTCACATTGTCTGGGCACTGTACAACTTTACCGCAAAAACACTTGCCATCAACGTTACATAAATGTGTGTGATACAGGTGCTCCGAGATTATTATATGCCATAGCAAACGATGGTATAATACCTTTTCTGAGAGTATTTGGAAGGACGAGACGTGGTGAACCCTATCTTGCTCTTCTGCTAACAGTTGGTATAGCCGAGGCTGGTGTTCTGATTGGAAACTTAGATTATGTCACTCCTATTATAACAATGTAAGTAAATGGCATAATAATTACGATTCAGATATTTGGATTGGATAATACAATTCTAGAATTTCGTATAATTAGTATGTAACAAGATTCCAGCTTCTTTTTTATCTGTTTTGTTCATTTACGATGAAGTATTGTTTATCTGTTAAATCTTTAGTGGCCTCGTGACTGTGTACAGGCGATCCTTCATCCAATCAAAAATATGTGTTTTAATTAAAAACTTGAGACTTCGCAGAATCTTTGCGATATGTGACTCAACGATAAGTGATGCATGCAATACTAAGACACTGAATTTGCTTTTAAATTGTTGGTCATTTCAAACAAAAATTAAGGCTCTGCACAAATAATGTCTGACATACTTGATATGCCATTTAGAATCAAAAGTATTGATCCATCACATTATATTAGCACTGTACAACGTCTGCCATCCATCGATAATATTTTCATGTATGGTACTGCAGAAAAAAATGTACACATTCTGTACTCCAAAGCATGATTAATTTTTTACTATTGTTTCAGGTTTTTCCTTATGTGTTATTTGTTTGTAAATCTTGCCTGTGCTGTGATGACCTTACTGCGCGCACCAAGCTGGAGACCTAGATACAGATTTTATCATTGGTAAATTTCGTACACCTATTCTTACAATCCCTTGCCTTTACTGGCAAAACTGTACAACTACATTGTATATCACGTTGTAAATCACGTTGTAATTCGCCAATATAGTTATAACTGATTAACAAATTATGATAAACGCTCGTGACATTGGTCATCTTATTCAGCACAAACCAAGATCTAATTATTAACAGCAATTGAAATTATTGATTCAATACCGTGTATATAATGTGTATACATGTATAACCAAATATAAGATGGAACAAAAATGAAATATGACATTGTTTTTATGATCAGTCTAATAACTAAAGAACGAGTTTATGATGTTGCAGGACCCTGTCTTTAATAGGAGTAGCGCTGTGCACAACTCTTATGATCGTTTCAAGTTGGTACTATGCAATTGTTGCTTTTGCGATGGCAGGTGGAATATACAAATACATAGAATACAAAGGGTAAGATTTCATGCTGTTGATGAAAATATTAAACACAGTTGATGTATTATCTGCTTTTGAGCCAAGGTACTTTTCATCAGATGTTGTGAAGATGACCGACTTTCCCATTTTTACATTACACGTCTTAAGTTAAGCATATAATTAAATATGTCAATTTCACTATCATACTTTGTTTGTTTTTAGTTTGGTTTTACGTCGATACTTTACCAGACCTTTTATCTGGCTTGTTCACTGCATTAACTTGACATATTATTTGTTTTAGCTTAAAAACTCTTATAGACTTGTAATCTTGAAATATAAGCCCTACGTATGCGCTTATCTTTACGTTACGTTTTGTAGTCATTTTCGTATTTTTTATTTCAGGGCAGAGAAGGAATGGGGGGACGGGATCAGAGGTATGGCCATGTCTCTTGCCAGATATTCTTTGTTAAAAGTTCAGCAAACTCCACCACATACAAAAAACTGGAGGTAAGCACTCGAAAGTGAAGCTTTACATACAATGATAACTGCATGATAGCAATATTTTCTTAATAATAATCCTTTAATAATTCCTGTTTGCTGTACCTTACTTAACTAGCATAGTTACCTTAGTGATGTAATTTATATCTGCAGTATTTGTTTTTGTCCGCCTATTTCTTGATAGGCCTAATACTTTTGCTCTGTAATTGGACGAAAAGCTCAACCCAAAGTAGAGACTGGCTCATCTTGGGTAGCCGCTTAAGGCACGTTGGTTTATTCCTTATTTTATCTTGAATTCCATTTCTGTAACAATACCGAACTGACAACTGCATGATAGGCAATATTGGCATTCTTAGTAACTATTGGCTCGGGCTTTAAAAGCCTAGGCCAATCTAAACCTGTTTGCCAATGTACCTTACTTAACTAGCATAGTTACCTTACTGATGTAATGTTAACATCTTTCGCTAAAATTTAAAATTTTAAGCCGAAAATATTACTTAAGATAGGCCTGCAATACTTACTATACTTTGCTCATGTAAATGCCATTGAATGAAAAATTATTCAACTACCACAAAAGCATACGTGACAGCTTCCACATTTCGTTGCTCAATAAGCCTAAATTCTAAATTCAGATAATGGTTGAGAAAGTTACTTATTTTTTCTTTCGGCGGAATTTACCATTACGTCTAGTTAATCAAATACAACGTTTAAGGTGCTGACAGTATAACTTGCTGCTAAGTTACCGGTAGCCCAAACGAATCATTCTGGCCTTGTTTATATAGTTATGGCACAATATCGTCTGATCGTTTTAGTAACACCGACAATCTTAAGCTTGAGACTATATATAGTAACATATGCAATAATTCCTAATATCTCCAATTGGCAATACATACGGAATAGTAGAGATCGCAATACCATAATGCTATACATGAAACTATACACTCAGTAAATTTACAAATAACAACATAATATAACAATATTGTGGCAACAGACGTAAACTATTTCATTACAGGGAAGGGTCTGACCCTATTAGCTAGTGTACTAGAAGGCATATTTGAACAAAGGAAAGATGATGTCATACAAGTAAAAGAGGTAATGTTTAATTCATTACGTGATATCGTACACAGCATTATTAAATTTGATGCGATAAGTTTTGGTATGACCTGCAACTATTTAATATTAAATTAAGTATTTGCCTTGGAGGTTAAGAAATAGTTTTAGAAAAGACATTTACGGAGATAAAGTATGAAACAAAGAAACTTGATCAGTATTTTAATGAATTACAATATTGCACTTTTCTTTTTTTATACTTAGTATTTGCAAAAACTCATAGACAGGAGTGGGGTGAAAGGATTTGGAGATGTCGTCGTTGCTAAGGACGTCACGAGCGGTTGTTCACACTTGTAAACAGAATTTCATTAAATTAACTAATTATCACGCTTACTTACATACTATTGCGAGTAAAAAAGGAAACTTACTTTTTACCTTCGGATGCTTTTGTGTACATACATAATAGTATATACTATAAAGGGAAATTTTCATAATTAAAAAGGGTTTTTACAAGTTGTTTCTTATTAAATACCTTCAGTAGAGACTCTTTCTTGAATATGATATTATCTTAAAAAATTGTCTTTGTTTCTCTTCCTTAAGGGTACAGACTGCAGGACTTGGAGGTTTGAAACCTAATACTGTTTTAATGGGATGGCCTTACACCTGGAAGCATGGTGAAAATGATAACAGATTCAAGCACTTTGTCGGTACGAAAATACACGTGTTCACCAGTAAATTTTAATCTAAACATTTTCAGATGAGAAAGGAATGTCAGCTAAAACTGCGCTAAATGGTATACAAAAATGATTCAACGGCATCATACGTCACTTTTTACTTAGTTTTTAGTATAATGTTATATCCATGTAAATCAGTATCAATAATAGATTGAAGTTCGAAACAACTGTTAATATACCTTTATAGATCATCCCTTATCATTATAACCATAAAGAGGCTAAATTCTTCCCTCAGATGTTATGCTTTTGTCAATATTATATATGAATACTAAAGTCTGTTTGCTGTTTCAGACACCATACAATGTATACTGGCAGCCGACATGGCTCTTCTTGTTGCCAAGGGAGCAAACCTTTTCCCTCCAAGTTCTGAAAAATATAAAGGAACAATAGACGTTTGGTGGATAGTGCATATCCTTTTTTGTCACAATTTGTTGCTTAAGTATTTATCTACAATATGTCTAGTTTTATCCGATGTGTGACACGTGTAGTGTTTAACAGTACCCATGTTCATGTCTCTGTGCGTATAATGGCAATGTGCGAACGTTTTAATGCTGCAATCAATGCCGAAGTGATACATATTTTTGATGAAGAATGGTATCCGAAATGATAAAATGTCTCAAATATACAAATGGGTAGCATTTAAATTGGTCTTCAGAGCAAAACTGATATTTCATGTCGTTGGCAGAGGCGAACGAGTGTAGGAGGAGCGCATTGTCTTTAATAAGGAGTGGAATATGGGGTTTTTAAATTTGATACGTTAAGTCTTATGTTCTCGGAATCTTTCTAATAGATTTTGGTCTACTTTTATGAATTTTAACTTTGTGTTAAATGATAACATTGAAAACACGGTATGACGTCACAGTTAACAGTTGAAACATATTTTGTGAAGAATTATAATTCGTTGGACGTAGTGTCTTAGTAATACATGTATTTATTCTCTATACTGTTTTTATTGAATCATCTGAAACCTTAACGTTTGTTACAAGATGGTGGTCTGTTGGTGCTGTTGCCATACCTACTTCAACAACACAAGTCATGGAAAAACTGCAAACTTCGTCTTTTTACAGTTGCACGTATCCTTACGAAAAAGGGAGAGCATCGCGCCAGTATATTTTTCATGTAACACTCGATTTATGGCGCCTTGACTCCTGTAATGCTTACGTACTAGCATATGTTTGTCTAGCTATAGTCAAAAAAAGTGGTGATACTGAACACTGATGACTGTCTATTTAAGAATACATTTGCAGTAAATGTCGTTATAGTATTCATTAATATATTTCCTAAGCAATACACCTTGAAAATTATATGTTATACTACTTGTTTGTATCTTTAAAGCAATAAAACCAACACTGCATAACTGATCAATCTATGTAAACAATTAAAGTCAGTTGTCTACCTCTAATATTGTCTTGCTGATGAGGTATTCATCAACAAGAGCCTGTGATATTAGAGGTAGACAACTGACTTTAATTGTTAAAATGAAATACATGTAAACGGTTTTTTTATACCTTTGGTACTGTGAAATTATATTCCTGACAATTTCTAAGAAATCCATGATAATAATATACAGATGAAGAAAGACTTGAAAAGTTTTATGTATAAGCTAAGAATAGATGCAGATGTGGAAGTGGTTGATATGGTAACCATTTTTGTTGTCTATCTGAACATTTCTATAATATGTTACACGGCTAATCTACCTGAGATGCGCTACTTCAATTAAAAGATGCCTGATGTCAAACACAAAAGTGAAGGGAAGTGAAGCATGCATTAAAGGACAAAATAAGCTCTACAAACGCAAGCAGTCCGACTGAAAATACATTTAAGCAGAGGCAAACCGTCGGGTAGTGAGATAAGGAAAATTTGTATTTGATATTGCTTTTAGGTACCCCACGCTAGCTAACAGCACTTTTTGACCGCAACTTTAGATACAGAATAGCCGCTGATTTAAGATCGGATTTGATTAGCATCACATCACACATTAAGCTGATTACATGAACGAAAAAACAGACGCTTTCACGGTAGACCATAAATAACTGCGCAAGAACTTGAAAACATTTTCCTCTTTTTGTCACAAATATTAGGAAGCTGTACAATATCAAAAATGTGCGAACAAAACCACTGTCTAAGCATTTGCGGTCAAACATTGATAATATTATCGTAATTTTCTAAATGTTGTTTACATTTTACATACAAACTAATTAAATAAACATATAAGAGATATATCAGGAATACTGTCCTTTTTCAGCATGACAATGACATCTCTGCAGATACGTATGAGAGAACGTTACAAATGGAACAAAGAATAGAACTGATGAACAAAATGAAACAGGACACGGACAGTACTTCAAAACCAGCTGTTAATACAAACCGCAGAGAAAGTAGACAAGAAACTAAAATAGATATTGGAATCATAAACAATGGTAATGTTACCGATACTGAGGAGATATCTCAGTCAAACCAGTACACGTTCACTCCCTCCTCGCTTGGAAAGCCACATACGGTAGAAGAAATAGCTGAGAATGTTAACAAGAACATTTTGGGAAATATACCTGACTTATACGAAAACGAAGAATCTGTTGTTGGAGATAATGAACCGTAAGTAGTTGAATTAACCTTGTATAGTTAACCAGATAAACAGCATATTTTTTATACTAATTTATCTTAGCTCGATTGTGAAGAAAGCTTGTAGCTTATCGAGTCACTCTTGAGTCCGCTTCCTGGAAAAATCAGTACCGGTGTCAAATGAACAAGTACGGTCGTGACCAAAGTTGGACTCGAGCCCGCAACTTCCGGGATGAGCGGCAGACACATGGCAATATGCTATGCACAAAAACTGAAAGAAATTAATATTTATTTGCTTTCACTGATTTCGCCATGGTTGCATACAAATATTAGAGAAAAGATTACAAACAAAATTGGACTTTCTTTTATATCATGCCTAAACGAAATGCACTAAATATCTTTGTACATGATCATATATATGGTTACAACACAGCTTGAATTAACTGTAGTCCCAAAACAAATCATACCACTTTGTCTCTTTGCAGAGAGGACCAGTAAGTGGTCAGACTGCTTGGTCCCTATCGAGAGCGACCCAGATCACTCATAACATTAAATAAAAATTAAAATGTGCTATTTTTAGGGATCAGAGGAACGTTCACAGAATGCATACTGCTGTCAAACTAAACGATCTGATACAGAAAAACTCAAAAGGTGCAAAACTTGTTATAGTCAACCTACCGCCACCACCTAAAGTTTCTGACGGGGACAACAGAGAGCTCAAGTGTATCCTTTTTTTAAGTTGTACATTTGACAGTTTGAAACTGAAATAAGTCTATAAAGGTAAACCTATGTACGAGTATTTAACTGAATACTGAAAGCAATAAAATAACTTATTTGACATATACCCATGCAAAATTAGAAAGTGTCATAAATAGCTGTGTGAATATCTTTCATTCGATTAGCCCTATACACTTTTAAAGAGATACTCCATCTGATGTTTTGATTGTTTTTCCTTGTGGTGTATGAAAAATTATCTTTGATAATTAAAGGTATTCATCTGCTTATTTAACAGAGTAGAAAAATTCCTTTACTTTATGATAATTTCGTTTGAAATTCATCAGATAAACGTATACACACTTAAATTGTACTTGTAAGACAAAGTCTTATCCGTAAGTATCTCCTTAAAACATGGCATTGACTGCATAAATTGTAACTGAAATATGGTAATATTGTCTATTTTAAGTCTTTACAGCCACTTATTAAAATGATACAACGGATAGGTTTTGTTAGGTTTGGTTTTCGACTATCGTCACAATAAAGCTATAATTACTACTCGATATTCTAAAATTGATTTTTTTATAATCTAACATTATGATGGTACAGAACAGTTATATTAGTTTCCTTAAGAAAATTCTAGACATGGAATTCCTTGAAGTCTTGACTGAAGGCATAGATCGTGTCTTGATGGTTAGAGGAAGTGGAAGCGAAGTAATCACTATTTATTCATAGATAAGAAAGCCACAACTAGGTCGACTTATACAAGAAAAATACTACTATCACAGGCAAAATATCTTTATCCAAGCTCAGCGGATGGGGATGTTGTGAAATGTTAAAAGTGGACTTAAGTAGGATTGTTTAAAAAAGACTCTAACGACTGATGCCAGTCTAACAGCTACTGGACACAGTGAAAATCCTAGCCGTTGTGACATTCGGCAGTCAAAAGATGATGTAGCAACATCTATTTTTGTGGTCCGCAATTATATCAATATTTTTATGTCCTTGATATTATATACTTTTATATTATTAATGTATATATTGTTCTATGTGTTAAAAATTATGTTATACATGTACATGTACTTCGATCTATTTTACAAAAGTCATAGTTACAATGTAGTATATAATTTTGTCGTTTCAGATTACTGTGACATACTTTTTAATTCTAATCTAAACATTAGACTTTATGTTTGAGAAAAGTATTGTTAAAACAACATATTAAGGTACTTTTTAAAACTTGAAATAAGGACATCGTATGATAGGTACATGTACATATAAACTTCTCAGTGTAGACATAACCTGTTTAACCATTACATTTGTAGGAAATATTTTGTAATACGGTTCAGGTGAATAAAACTAGTTGTCACTATCTTTTCGTTCAGTCTTACTTTTATAAGTGAAAGTATTAAGTCTGAAGAAAAAACGCAGGGTTTATTTCTTCGGTAACCCTCTGATTATTCAAGATTATTGTGTTGATTCCTAAAAACATAACTACCAAGAGACGCTGCCACTCATTACCATGTTTCCACACAGTACACTAATACGATATTCTACCCCGAAACCATTGTCCTTGTGATTCTAACTAGGTAGTCATTCGTCAGAAAGAAAACAAAAACATAGACAGTTAACTAGGAAATATCAAAGTTGTCTTTGACAATCACTGATTTCCCGCAGTGACCAATGATTCCCTTATCAACCACTGCATGTGACTTTTAGTGACCAATGACTTATTCAGCAATCGGTGACTCTCCCTAGCTATAAGAAACTTCTTGAGGTAAATACACTGATACTCAGGTGAACGATATTAGGCAATCATTGTTCTCTTGTCCTCTTAAAACGGAGGATAAATAAACAACTAGCCCGGTATGTATGCCGATGTCACTGGAAATAGCTGGTTTACTGCCAGACAGCCGTTGTCTTTATGCTTCGATGATTTGGCAGACTTGGTCACTGTGTAGGCACCTAGTTGTGCAGCAGTCGTCCCTGGACGACACTTGGCCATGAATCATAAAACGAAGGCGTGGAAAAGGGTTAATTATTGAAATCATTTCCGTATATAGAAATTCATCCCCCACCCCCAACATAAGGGGTGAAACCAGAGGTTTTTATCTATAAATAGTTTCAATTACTGTTCAATTCTTAATGCTTTTGACCCCAGAGGAATAATTTGAACAGATTTGGTAGAGGTCCACTTGACATTTTAAAAGTTTTTTCCCATAGAAACCTTTTTAAAGTCAAGTGACCCCTGGGACGTCATGATTTGAACAATCTTGCTAGAGGTCTTTATGGGCCATGAATCGTAAAACGAGGGTTAATTATTGAAATCATTTCCGTATATAGAAATTCATCCCATCCCCAACATAAGGGGTGAAACCAGAGGTTTTTGTCTATAAATAGTTTCAATTACTGTTCAATTCTTAATGCTTTTAATGTCTGTCCAATCCTATTGATACACTTCCACACAAAGCGCCTGAATTTTCTAATTATTTTGTAAATTAGAAGTTAGTGTCCTAAATACTAAATCCATACAAATCCAGATTATAACTGTCATCAGACAAGAATCACTATAAAATTTATTTCCAAATATCATAAATTATCAATAACATTCGTACCTCTGCGATATTCTTCTTACTCGGCGAAAAAGGAAGCTAACTTAAAAAAAATATCTGATTCAGCTTTATGTGGTTTACTTCGGGAGGTGTGAACCGAAAGGAAGCTGCGTCACACTATGATGCCACCATATCGCACAAGTACCGAAAAGAGCTCCCTATTGTGTAGTGAATAGCCATACTTATCTTCCCTAATACATATTTTCTGGACTTTTTTCGGTTTCTACAAGGTTTTTTAAATAAAAGTCTATTTTTATGTCATAGAAGCCGTATATTCCAAACACTGTCAAAAATGCCCCCCAAAAAACCAAAACTCTGCTCAGATGGTTTGTGTTGCTGTATAGTTTCGTGTTATAGTTGCAGCGTTGCTATTTTTGTCTTTTCCTCTGTAGTACAAATATAGTTGAGCAGTGCATGACTCGGCGATATTTTCTCCGGATGTGCTTGACCATCAAACAATGGCCTATGGATCAGTTCATTTGCAAAGGGATAATCATGACTCATGCCATTCGTGAAAAAGGGTAAATAATGTGAGAAAGAACATGACTGCCCATACGGAAAGCAAATCATGTTGGTGACGCGGAGGTTCGAATTTCACAAGAATCCTTTTCTTACGCCTTTCATAATATTGTTTTCTTATTTTTTGAGTATATAGATCTATATTATCTTCTTTCCTTAATTTCCTTAAAACATTCACGATACATCAACATTATTGAAACAATACAGCTGGCTGTCTCGGTTTAGGGTTTGTGTTTCGTGAGCCGCCCTCAAAGGTGACTTTTCAGACTGGCCGTTCTTGCTGATGCAGTTTGTTATCCTTCTTTTTGACTTTCTTCAATTATATTATATCCATATACAGATTTAAGCATTTTTCTGACATAAATTCTAAAACAAATGAATGTAATATTGTGTGAATTTACAGCGTTAGTTTGTACCCAAAAAGGTTTTTTCGAGGATTCGAACCATCTCAAACATCATGAGCGGTTTCTTGGTTTTCCTCACTCTAACCAACTGCGCTAAGGCGTCAGCTTTAAGAAATAGGAATAGTAAAAGTAGAATTGTAGCGATTTTCCACACGTGCATAAATATAATACCCCTTTATTTTAATTGTTTATTTTTAAAATTATATTCGCGCCCTAATGCACAACACAGTACTGTATTGTAAATATTTGTAAATATGATAAATGTGTCCGTCCACGATTCATAATGTGTAATGTGTACATTTGCCGTTTTGTCTTTTCCTCTGTCACAGTAGTAGAGCAGCGCATGACTCAGCCTGAAAAGACCAATTGTTGAGACTTGCTAGGTGCAATTACAGCCAAATCTTCGTGAAAATTTCTATAATATAATTTACAAAAACTGGAAAAATGGGAAACGCAGATTGCTTGTCTTATTATTGTTACGTGGTGCAAAATGTATTTTTAACGATGAATCTCAAGATTAAACTACTGACCGTGAAGGTAATTTATCAAAACATTATTAAAAAACGTTTAAATTGGATGAAAAGCCTCATTATCACATGTGTCTCAGGAATTTGAAATGATGAAGGTCGAAATGCATCATTTCAAGTAACTGCCACTGGGTTACGAGCAACCCGGATCATTTTCCACTCTATTTCTATAACAAAATACAAGATATGTTTACTTTGTTATGTAACGTAACTTACGTGTCGTATGGTTAAAATATATTTATGATAATAATTGAAAGAAGGTTCGTTCAATTAAATTTTCGCGACATTTCAAAGAACATTACTCTAAGAGGTGATTCTTGTTTCGTCCGTATAACATGACATGTGACATTTGCCAAAGACCCAACAAAGCATTATACAACAATCAGAAAATGTAGGACTTTATGGATGTACCTCATGCTACATCTTATGGGGTATACATTTCTCAGTTAATTCGGTTTGCCAGAGCGTGTAGTTATGTTGAGGATTTCAATGAACGTAATCAATATATTACAAATAAACTTCTTCAACAGGGCTACCGTTACTACAAATTGCGTAAATTTTTGCTAAATTTTCTATCGTAATTCTGATTTGGTTTTGAAATTCAATAGTAATCTAAAGACTCTTCTGCGAGAAGGTATTTCAAAACCCGATTTTATGGGGATGTGGTTTACAAACTTCGTAAGATTTTGGGTCATGGCAATTTTCCAACTGTTTTGCTAAAATTATAAAACGTTTTGTTAAAAGAGGTTACGACCCAACTGTTTTGAGACAACCGCATGTTTGGTGTCAACCCGTTTACAGTTGGACGCTATGCTTCCTCTTTGATTGTGTCTACGGAAGAGGGGAGGACTCTGTGATGGGCAGTTTTAAATCCCACTGGGACGAAACTGTTTTGATTTCTGTCCTCTGGCCTGTTTCGTCGGGCCCTTAAGGGTGTTTCTCTTGGTGCTCTGCCTTCTGCAAAGGCTTGGTACATACGTTTTTTGGTTCTCAAGGTTTGCTTTTAATTTACCGACTTTTTGTGTTTTCACCATCCTTTTTGTTTCCATTGCGTGTGTTGAGATCACTACAGGGATTACTTTTATTTCCTGTCCTGTGACTTTGGAACATGGTGGGGGTAGAGTGAGGTTGGGTGCGCACCAAAACCGGTTTAAGCTCCCCCGTGGTGTTTTTGCCACTGACCGTTCCAAGGCGGTGCCCCACTGTGTTCCTTTAATTGTTCGTTTTGTCCTCTTGTGTTTGCTTTGTATGCTGTGTGTGTTGGTAGTGGGTTGTGTACAGATGTGGGTGTGTCGGGGTGTGGTGTGTGTGGTGGTGTGCCTCGGGGCGGGGGTTCGTTTGGGGGGGCTCTTTGGTCGCGGCTTCCCTGTTGAGTTTTTTCCCCTAAAGAATCCTGATATTCATAATGTCTGTTAATGGCGCCAAATGTTTATATTCAAACTTTTGTACTGTACTAGCTAACATAATGGGACAAAGAAAAAAAACTAGAAAATAAATTGCCAGTTCGAAGAATGTGTTATGTTTCTTCGTAAGCAGTCGACTGTGTTTTCTTGGTAGACTTTTTCGTAAGATGAAGTCATTTCCAGAAATTGCAAACCACAAACAAATGAGAAGGTAGAAACTGCACTGATGAGACCACAAATCCGTCATGTTCGGCGTTTAACATTGTTATTCAGTATCCTTATTTCGGTTTCGTTTCCTTTAATTATGTCACTTTTCTTCGTAAATGAAAACAAAATTTAGAGTTTCTAACAACATTGTACATGTATATCGTGTAATTTACTCAGATATGTAGGCGTTGAAAAAATACCAACATTTACTACTTGGAAAAAGGTTATAGAGGGAAACATCCGTGTGTTTGCAGTATTTAAAGCGACGTTTCCGTCGGTTAAAGGTACACATTGTTGCTGACAGGTGAGTTTATGAGTTTAACAATTATAGTATGTTATGTTGTTATGCATCTTTGTAAGATTGACGCATTTGTGTGTCAGTAAAGACAATTAACTTTATGTTCAATCTAATAAATACTGCGAGTAATGAGGTATTTACTGCTAAATGGAAATAACCTTTAACGTACAATATATATTCTCCGCTGATCGTGACTTAGACTGACATTTAAACAAGGTTTGCATGAGTTTTCGATACTTTTCGTTACTGTTACTGCACATTTATACATGTGTGTGTAAACGTATGACATGCGGTAAAAATGTTACTGTAGTACGTATTACGTAATTGTCTTTTTTCGCTTGATATTTTTTCTTATTAACTTTGAGGTCATTGCAATCGATCTGAAATATAGACAATTAATCTCATTCCAGCTAAAAAATCTCTGCAAGACTTATCCAAATAAGTTACCCTAAAAATGAAGCTGTGGCTGTATGTACTGGTCGTCTGCCTACTTCTCACTGGGTTGGAAGGAACAACTGTAACACCACCTGAGAGTTTATCGGAATACCTTTGGCAGGAAACAGCTAACCTACACGCCGCTGCATTAAATTCTCCTTTCATCCAGGGACTGAAAACAGCTTCATTAGACCCTAGTAAATTCGGTATGGCTTAATACCACTTATTTAATACCACTACTGTTCAATTCGTATTTGGCGCTTTGTTACGTATGGCATATTCACTGAAACCTATTTATGACACATGTATCTATTATTTTTCTACAGATTTTCAGTTCCATCTCCTATCAAATTGGTCATACGACACTAATGCCGTTGTTACAGTATTGTACAAAACTTTAAATCAGTAAATAAATATGGTCATCTTACAATAATCTTAGACGTTTATAAATGTCCGTACTTAGTATCTTAATTTTTCGAATGCTGATATTTTAAGGCTAGCAAATGTATTCAGGTAGTGAGTGTTTTTACCTTTCACATTTTGTCATAGCAAAGAATATGTTTTAACCCAAACATCAGAAATAGCTTAATTCCTGCATTACTATTTGTGAAGACAACTCAACCATTCGTACAACACTTCGTTATATATTGAAAAACATATATAAACATATAAACTTTCAACATGATTTTAAGAAAACGCAGCTGTGATAATAGTAGAAGTACACATTGTATCATCTAAACCACTGAATACTCTTTTGATAGTAAAATACACTTTTCATGCACGCGTAATTCATTACATGTAATGTAACCGTGTATTTTACAGGAGCCTACATGGTACAGGATTCGGTTTACTGCTACAGAGCTAAGGAAAGCATTGACATTGCCGCTGCCAGGACAACTAATCACAGTCTACAGGCATTCCTAAAGGCAAGATCTAAGAGTTATGATAGGTTAGTATATTTCATTAAATAACTCGTGGATACATCTTTAATTATTACAGACAAGTAAAAAATGTATTACACTATTGTTCTTGACTGTAACTGCACCTACTACTGAATATTTTGTCTATAGCTTTAAGAATGCAGACAAAACGCTAGAGAGAATCATAACTATATATGGAGCAGGCTTAAAACTTATTCTAAAATGTATACTGTAGATACATTTAGCAAGGATGAAGTGTTTATTTTCAGTTATTACAAAAGTCTTTTTAATGAGTGGCATATAAGTGATCAAAGTGGAATACGTCTGGGAAGTGCTTGTGCAGACTACGTCAATCATCTGAACAATGTAGCAACAACATTAGACCCTGTATACCTTGTCACAGCCCTCATACCATGCGCAAGACTTTGGCCTTGGATTGGTAAACAAATCATTGTACCAAAAACAGTACGTCATTTTTCTTGTTCTTACAATTGCTTTCAATAGGCGGCTTTATCTAATGAAAATGACTTATTTCGTTCCATATTTTCTTCCCTTTTTTCTAAATAACTTCATTAACGTCACTATATTACAAGCAGCACCAGTAATCGAAAGTATGACATTTTCATAGAACCCCACACAAAGCTGCGCACGAAATGTTTTAGTATCCATTCGTTCATTTGTAAAATCACCCGGTCGGCATTTCTTATTTTCAGAAGATAGTTACAATGACACTGATACATACAAATTACTTAAGATACATTTTTCTTTGCAAAAAATATTCAAAAAAAAAATATCAAGGTTTTGAGAAAATCTAATTTGGAATTTGTGACAAGGTTCCCTTGAAAAGGGAACATTAATACAAGTTAGTAAAGGACGCTACCGCTAACTGTATACCAAAATTGACGATTTGTTTGAAATTTCATTGCATTTTATGACCTACTTCTTTAAGTTGTCATGGACACGATCATTTGTGTTATTTTTATTTACAAAGATATTTAAAATGCGTAATTTACGTAATAAGACAGAAGTACACATGTTCTAATATAGGCTTTTAAGACTATAGTAATTGTTTGTGTTCTTGTTCACTTTATCGTTATCGTCACCATCTCCTCTGACAGTATACACACACATTTAAAAGTGTACTTTTAATTCCTGATTTGCTTAAAAGAAAATATTCCGAAAGTAACTTTCTCTGACAGAAGGAAGTACGCACAAAAGCATGAAAACAAATTTATATGATATTCTTTGGAGTAAAGGTATGATCCAGCTATCAGTTTGACCTTTACGGTCCATGAAATATTTTAGTATAATAGTTAATGTTATGAGAACGCTCCTCGATTCCACCAAACAAGTTACCCTTGGTGACGGATATTTTCATCTGAACCAAATGTCTCATAATAGAAACATTTTCTGGCATATTGCCTTGCACTTTAAATTAGATTTCTAAATGCAAACTTATCAACATGATGAATTATCATATAAAACAAACGATATTGCGATGTTGTGTTTAGGAAAGGGACGTCACAATGTTTAAAATGTTACGTCATAAGTAATTCACGAGAGTCGTTTGGCATAGGAGGGGTGCCAGACCGGTTTTTCCGACAAGGGGAAAGATCACCGGAATATAAGACGCTAGTGTCAAATCATCTACTAGGTCATTTGCTCTGTACACTGTAATGGAATTAAACCGAAAACTTAGCTACTTATCAACATAGTTACTATGAGACAGAAGACAAAGCTACGTCTGATTCTTCTCTTTGTAACATTAAAAGCACATTAGACTATCCGAATGACTATGTATAGGTTGTGTTTTTAAAATTCCTGTTAAAATGGTGTTGCAGAAAAAAAGTCTTTCTAACTTTTCCGCTTTTCCAGACAAGACAGACTACGGCGTCTATAGCGAAGGGTACCGAGAAAATTGTGTAATATTTAACATTATGTTTATTTTTTTCAAACAGAAAGACTTTGGTGTTTACAACAAATGGGTTCGAGAGAATCTAAACCCTGATTCAAAAGGTTTCGAGAAATATGAGAAAGTGATAAATATTGCGTTTGGAGAGGGACATATTGATAGACAAAGAGCACTAGAGGTATACACTCGTAGCATGCAGGGAGAGGCTGCATTCTTCTCGTCGGTGTAAAGTCTCAAATGCTATCTGTATCTGATAAGAAATAAATAGACAGCTGATACATACTGCTTTTGTCTTTCATAAATATTTCATTATGTTCTTTGCATATACGTGTAATGTGTAAGTATAGTGTAGTACATACACATTATAATCAAAGACAAAAAAAGGTTGAGCCAAATGTTCTTACAAAATTAACGAGGTCATTGATGCTGTCGCAGAAATCAGCACTTGCGATTTATAACTACTAAGAAACCATTTCACTCATACCCGAAATATATTTTCTATAACATAAACATACAAAAATTTTGATTGCTATACTTTCTATGAGCTTGGCTCAGTAATACTCAAGATGTTCAGTATTTGTTGATAAATCAATTGCCACTTACATTTGTAACACGCTTCATTCAAACCTTGGTAAAATGTTTAATATAGGATTTCATATACATGTACGTTGAGAGTTCTCCAGACCTCAAAGCCAGAGTAAGTCATGCTTTGTCTAGATGTGGTGGTAATCTTTCTCAATTCACTAAATGATAAATGTTCTCCGTCTCTTTTAAAAGAAATTGTGATATTTGGGGGACTGTGGAGGCCAATTTATTGTTGGAAAATTAATTACATTCTTCGTGAACTTACACAGAGTTCTCCATGAATACAAAGAAGCACCGTGGTTTCCATTTTTGTCCATGTTATTCTAAACATCATCCTTTTCACATTTCTGTGTGAGAGTTTTACAGAAAGCCCTTCGTGTATTTCTGATTGCCTGTTCAGAGATGATGGTATTTTCACATCTCTCATGTTATAATCAAATAAATGTTTTCCGCCCTGAACTGTACGTTTTGAGATATTTTCGGGCGTATTTTCTTTTAACATTGTTTTTTTCTAAAAAAAAAAGAGTTTTTCCAAACTGTACGTTTTGGATTGCGATTTTCTTTAACATTGATTTTATTTCTAAAAGAGATTTTACAGCAATCAAAAACCTTTCAGTCGTAAATGGACATGGTTGGTAGGTTGGCGGGAACCCATGGTCCTAAATCTATGAGAGGTTACAGTGATTGAAGTAAGCGCCAATGGAGGGCATAGTAAGGTCATTGTGGTCATTGTGGTCGGATGATGAAGGTCAATGCCAAATATCAATGGCTCGAATGGTCAACACAAAACCTTTTTATGTTAAGCTATTACCACTGAGAATTTTTTAATTGAAAGACCTTGCTGGCAAGGTTGTAAATTAGTAAGTTGATAGGTCTTAACTAATTCTTTCGGTCAAACTTTATAAATTTTTATAAAGACTGTGCAGTTGTAAATTAGTAATAGATAATGCTAATTCTTCGGAAACACAGCATGAACACAGTTACATCATTAGCGACCCCTCCAACCATTTAAAATCCAATACCGTATTTGAAAGACGTACCCTAAAATATGCTGGTAATGTCACGACAACCTTTCATACGATTTGTAGGACGTTATTGAAGATATGTAATACCTATGACCACAGCAAATTATTTGGTGGAAGTTATAAAAGTGAATCAAAGGAAAAAAGTTTATTTCAGTTTATTGACAAAACTTTGATATTGAGTGATGTCCAGTTCAAACATTGAATGAACAGAGAATTTCCATGACACCTTTGTGACGTGTTAAGACGGTAAGTTATCCGGGTTATTCCAGTTTTAAAGAAAATATGTAGCTGAAACATCCTATCACGGTGTCATAATGAATTTTTAATACAAATATTATGCAAATACTTTTGGTCAAAAGGAATAAGTTTCTTGTCTTTAGTAGCAAAGGGGTACGCCTAATAATGTTTGATGGGTTTGTTTTTCTTTGTTTACTCAAGTTATCTTCTATTGCAAGGATTAGATGGAGCTGTACACAAATCGTCTACCGCAGTTTTTAAGATTCCAATGGCTATATATTGCAAATACGAGTACAAAATGTAGGACATTGAAAATCGTTTTGTTAGAATGTACTTGAAAACCATCCGATTTAAAGTTTCACAATGTATGCGTTTGATAAACATTGTTTTTTTTATGACGGATGAGAATACGTGTCTGTCTGTCCCGCCCTAAAATAGTCTGAATAACATGTGAAACATTGTGAAGAGGCATATGGTAAATAGCTGATTGAGTATCTTTCATTCGATTAGCTCTATACACTTTTAAAGAGATACTCAATTTGATGTTATAATTTCAAGGTAACCACCTGCTTATTTAACACAGTAGGAAAAGTCCTTTACTTGTTTATAAATTCGGCTGAAATCCATCAGATGAACTTCTATATACTAAAATTGTATGTATAAAACACACCTCAAAAGGATCGTTAGTTTAGCCTTAAAACATGGCATTGGCTGCATAAATTTTAACTGAAATATGGTAATAGTGTTTATTTTAAGTCTTTATAGATAGCAACTTATTCAAATCATATAGCGGATAAGTTTTTGTTCGGTTTGGTATTCGACAATTGATAGAATAAAGCCATGATTACTAATCGATATTCTAAAATTGATTTCTATAATCTAACTTTTTAGTACAGAACATTTATATTAGTTTCCTTAAGAAAATCCTAGTCATGGAATTCCTTGAAGTCTTGACAGAAGGCATAGATCGTGTCTTGATGGTTAGAGGAAGTGGAAGCGAAGTAATCACCATTTATTTATAGATAAGAAAGCCACAACTAGGTCGACTTATACAGTCTGTTGAAATTGATAAAACCGTTTAGCATTGAGAAATCCTTTCTTACTAAAGAAAAATACTTTTATCAAAGAAAAATATCTCCATCCAAGTCCAAAGGAAGGAAATGTTGTGAAATGTTAAAAGTGGACATAAGTAAAATTGTTTAAAAATACTCTAACGACTGATGCCAGTCTAACAGCTACTGGACACAGGGAAAATCCTAGCCGTCGTGACAGATAGCAGTCTATAGATGTTGCTTTTCTATGACATAACAACATCTATTTTTGTGGTCCGCACTTATATCAATATTTCTATGTCCTTGATATGATATATACTTTCATATAATTAATGTTATATTGCTCTATATGTTAAAAAGAACATTATACATGTTCTCCGATCTATTTTTCAAAAGTCATAGTTACGAAGTGGTACATAATTTTGTCGTTTCAGATTGCTGTGACATACGTTTTAACTTTAATCTAAACATAAGACTTTACGTTAGAGAAACGTATTGTAAAAACAACATATAAAGGTATTTTTAAACCTTGAAATAGAAACATCGTATGAAAGGTACATGTACATATAGATTTCTCAGTGTAGACATAATCGTGTTAACCATTATGTACATTTGTAAACTAGAAATCTTTTGTAATACAGTTCATGTGAATAAAACTATTTGTCACTATCTTTTCATTCAGTCTTACTATTATAAAAGAAAGTATTGTCTGAATTCAAAGAACAGGGTTTATTTTAAGATTATAGTGTTGATTCCTAAAAACATAACCACCAAGAGACGTTACTCATTACCATCTTTTTACACAGTACACTAATACGATATTCTACCCCGAAACCATTGTCCTTGTGATTCTTTAACTACGTGGTCATTCGTCAAAAGGAAAACAAAAACAGTCGGTTAACGAAATATCAAAGTTGTCTTTGACAATCACTGACTTCCCGTAGTGACCAATGATTCCCTTATCAACCACTGCATGTGACTTTTATTAGTGACCAGTGACTTATTCAGCAATCGGTGACTCTCCCTTGCAATAAGCAACTTCCTTAGGTAAGTACACCGGTACTCAGGTGAGCGATATTAGGCAATCATTGTTCTCTTGTCCTCTAACGGACGATAATTGAACAACTAGCTCGGTATGTATGCCGATGTCACCGGGGGCAGCTGGTGTACTGCTTGACAGCCGTTGTCTTTGTGCTTCGATGATTTGGCAGACTTGGTCACTGTGTAGGCACCCAGTTGTGCAGCGGTCGTTCCTGGACGATACATGGCCATGAATCGTAAACGAGGGCGTGGAAAAGGCGTTTGGGTTAATTATTGAAATCATTTACGTATATAGAAATTCATCCCACCCCCAACATAAGGGGTGAAACCAGAGGTGTTTGTCTATAAATAGTTTCAATTACTGTTCAATTCTTAATGCTTTTAATGTCTGTCCAATCCTATTGATACACTTCCACGCAAAGCGCCTAAATTTTCTAATTATTTTGGATACTAGAATTAGAAGTTAGTGTCCTAAATACTAAATCCACACAAATCCAGATTATTACTGTCATCAGACAACAATCACTATAAAATTTATTTCCAAATATCATAAATTATCAATAACATTCGTACCTCTGCGATATTCCTCTTACTCGGCGAAAAATAAAGCTAAATTTTAAAATAAAGACTGAAAAATGAAGCTAAGTTTTAAAAAAAGACTGAAAAACATTTTCTGATCCAATTTTATGTGGTTCACTTTGAGAGGCGTGAACCGAAAGAAGCTGCGTCACCCTATGATGCCACACCATATCGCACACGTACCGAAAAGAGCTCAATATTGTGTATTGAATAGACATTTTTATCTTCCCTAATATATATTCGGTTTCTACAAAGATTTTAAATAAACGGACGGACAATTACCTTACATGTATAGGGGTGCTAACGAGAAATTTAAATATTTAACGAAAAAAAAAGCCAACAAAAAGTAGAAAAATGGGAAACGCAGATTGCTTGTCTTATCATTGTTACGTGGTGCAAAATGTATTTTTAACGATGAATCACAAGATTAAACTACTGAACGTGAAGGTAATTTATCAAAACATTATTTAAAGAACGTTTGAATTAAATGAAAAGCCTCATTATCACATGGAATGTAAAATGATGAAGGTGGAAATACATCATTTCAAGTAACTGTCACTGGGTTACCAGCAACCCTGATCTTTTCTCGACTCTAAAACTTATTACAAAATACAACAGATGTTTACTTTGTTATGTAACGTAATTTACGTGTCGTATGGTTAAAACATATTTATGATAATAATTGAAAGAAGGTTCGTTCTATCAAAGTTTCGCGACATTTCAAAGAACATTGCTCTGAGAGGTGATTCTTGTTTCGTCCGTATAACATGACATGTGACATTTGACAAAGGCCCAATAAAGCATTATACAACAATCAGAATTTGTAGGACTTTCCCCTGATATTCATTATGTCTGTTAATGGCGCCAAATGTTTATATTCAAACTTTTGTACTGTACTAGCTAACATAATGGGACAAAGAAAAAGAACTAGAAAATAATATGCCAGTTCGATGAATGTGTTATGTTTCTTCGTAAGCAGTTGACCGTGTTTCCTTGGTAGAATTTTCGTAAGATGCAGTCATTTCCAGAAATTGCAAACCACAAACAAATGAAAAGGTAGAAACTGCACTGATGAGACCACAAATCCGTCATGTCCAGTGATTAACATTTTATCCTTGTTTCGGTTTCTTGTCGTTTAATTCTGTCACTTTTCTTCCTAAATGAAAACAATATTTCGAATTTCTAACAACAATGATCATGTATATCGTCTTATACATAAGGTGCATGAAATTTTACTCAGAATATGTAGGCGTTGAAAAAATACCAACTTGGAAAAAAGTTATTGAGGGAAACATCCGTGTGTTTGCAGTATTTAAAGCGACGTTTCCGTCGGTTAAAGGTACACATTGTTGCTGACAATAACACTAGTATGTAATATGTTGTTGTTTGTAAATAATTATGCATCTTTGTAAGATTAACGCATTTGTGTATCAGTAAAGGCTTTTAACATTATGTACAATCTAATAAATACTGCGAATAATGAGGTATTCACTGCTAAATGGAAATAATTTTAACGTACAATGTATATTCTCCACTGACTGTAATTTAGACTGATATTTGATAAAGGTTTGTTGATGTCTTCTTTCGATACTGTTACTGCACATTTATACATGTGTGTGTAGTCATTCTTCTAAACGTATGACATGCGGTAATAATGTTGATATATGTATTATGTAATTGTCTTTTTCCGCATTACATTTCTTCCTATTAACATAAAACTATTTTGAAGTCATTGCAATTTGTCTAAAATACTGATTATCAATCTTACTCCAGCTGAAAAATCTCTGCACGACTAATCTGAATAAGTTACTGTAAAATGGAGTTGTGGCTGTATGTACTGGTCGCCTGCCTCCTGCTCAATGGGTTGGAAGGAACAACTGTAACACCACCTGAGAGTTTATCGGAATACCTTTGGCAGGAAACAGCTAACCTACACCCGCTGCATTGAATTCTCCTGTCATCCAGGGACTGAAAACAGCTTCATTAGACCCTAGTAAATTCGGTATGGCTAAGTAATTTGTCATTTAATACCACTACTGTACAATTCGTTTTTGGCGCTTTTTTACGTACGGCATATTCACTGGAACCTAAT